>VZRW01009362.1:1062946-1103139 GCA_013398125.1 Aegotheles bennettii | reverse complement strand
GCGGGAGCGCAGCGCTCTGCCCGCGTCCCGCACGCCGTGTGAGCAGCGCTGCGCGGCGAGCGGCAGCGGGGGGCTGGCTCTGGTGGGAGGAGCAGGCTGCAAAACCCCAGCGCTCTCGCTCGCCCGCTCCAAACCGCTTGGGAGAGAAAATCCGTGTGAGTGCCTAGAGGAGGAACATCTGATCAGGTTGCTTTTCAGGATGTTTGCGGAGGCTGCTGGCTTGGGGGAGAGGGTGAGCCCGTCCCGAGAGCTTAAATTAACGCGAACGTAATTAAGGAGAAGACAGCCCAGGAGGGAGGGCGGTTTGTGTGCCAGGAAGGGCTGCGAACTGCAGAGAGTTTAGAGGTGCGAGTACATCGTCTGGCGGCACAGACACGCACACACGGGCATGCTTGAATCTTCCCTTCACCCTTTTTTTGAAGAAGAAGTACAGGTGGGGAGAGACTGTCCAGGACAAACCCGACAGCACTGAATTATTTAAAATGTGACGTTCGTATATTCACACATGGAGGCACACGCATGTGTGTCTGTGTGCACAGAGCCCCGGGTCACTTCTTCCACCTGGCAGCAGCGTAGAAGCATTCAAACTCCGAGAGGGGAGTTATCGTACGGGAGCCGTAAAACCCGCAGCATTTACTTGGGCTGGAACCATCAACCTGTGCGTACAGGTGGTTTATGCCATCGCATTGTCCTGCTCTCTTGCCTTCCCCTTCCCCTCTGCTGTCTGGTGCACGCCTTCGTGCACTATCTTGAGCTGGATTGTCACATTTTGAAAGTGGTGACTCTCATTCTTTTTCACTCGGAGGGTGCAGCACCCACTGTAATGGCACCCCGGTCCTGATCAGTCCAGGTAGATGCCTACTGCACCAGTAAATAATAATAATGATCTCAGTTAACAAATGTAGACTAGTGCTTCCCAAATCTTACTTGGAGAGCAAGGGGAAGGCAGAATGAAAGCATTTATCTGGGTCACTGAATCCAGCCCAAGGTAATTTCAGAAACCACATACACACTAAGTTTATGCTGACATTAAGATTTGTTCGTTAGGCAAAGGAGGAAGGAGAGGGGCAAGGGAGAAAGGAGGTCAGCATTGGGATTTTGATAGATTGTTCATTTGATGTCTTCAGATGAGCAACATCCTGTTGTATCCAACACCAGATCCTGCATCTGTTCTGGAAACTAATATTCAGCATTTATTTTAACTCTTTATGTTTAAAATCCTTATGTGAATGGCAGGTACCTGGTCAAAAAAGCTGCATAGGAAACATTGAGTGATTTAGTGTTTTTTATGTTTGCATGTGCATCTCTTAATAACAGGGAAACTGAGGCATGACATCGAAATGACTCATGGAGCTATTGAAATAGTGGTGGAACCAGCATTAAACTCCTAGCTCAGTCCTAACACATGTTTAGAAATAGCTCGAGGTCTGGGAGGATGGTGAGGGGAGAGAGGTTGTGAAGCCACACCTGCCTTAGGTAACATGAGAGCACTTGCTAAAGTCACCGATGCTAATGGGGGTGCTCAAACACCACCCCTGTACCTGCCTTCCCATTGCATCCCACTAATGCAAACATCAGTACCTAAGCAGTTGCATTTTGGATGCCCAGTTAAGATCAAACTCTCCAGCATCTTTTTTATTTCCTGAGGAGCAGCACTAACCTGCTCTTAACCACTCTGGTATTTGCCTAAATGTCTCTCTTGTCCAGGGTGTGGTTTCTAGATCAATTTAAGCTGATCTAAAGCCAGGCTTCTCCTGAGAAAGATGGATTTGTTTCCTCATCCCACCCCAGCCTGGACCTTCAGCTGTGCAACCCCACCTCTCTGCTGGTAGTAACACATCCACACACAGGTCAGGAAGCTGATTCTGTTTTTAAAAGTAATCTTTTTTTAAGCATTTATGTATTTGTTTTTGCTGAATTAATTTTCTGCTGGATCAGCTCCTTGTCCTGACTGACTGCATCTTGTGCTGGAACTAGGGAGGCCACAGGAATGCACAGCTGGGGGCAAGGACAGGGTGTCTGGGCTGGGCTGCCTTAGGTTGGCTTAAACTGATGGTGGAAGGGCAGACAGATGATTCAGCATCCCTCTGCTCTCCCTTTCAGCTGTAGATAACTTGATTTCACTTTCTTTTTTGTTCCTTGGAGGCAGTTGTTTTTTTCCTGAGTTTTGAGTGTTGGCCTTCATTATGGACAATGAGATTAAAAAAATCTGTGAGGATGGAACAGCAGGCTGGAGAGCAGGTGTCCCTGCTGCCTGAATTACTTACACCTGAGTTGCTTGGAGCTCATTTAAAAACTGACTAAAGTTCAGGTCAGTGTCCTGCTTTGGAGTGACGTTGCTCTTTGAGAGAAAGAAAAGAAAAAGATACAGGGTGTTTCAAAAAGATGGACCCAATTTTGAAGCATCTTGTCATTGAAATTGGGTCCATATTCTTGAAACACCCTGTTTGGTGCTTGGATCCTGGCTCCTTAACACCTTAGGTAAGGACTGTTGAAGCTGTGTGTGTTACTGAAGAAACAGCAGCAGCAGAAAAGTAAACCTCGAAACCTCTTGATTTGATATATTTCTTGAAAAAGTAATGTTTGTATCTATTTCCTTCTTGTTTTGTTTAAGTGATCTGGGTTTGGTCAAGTTTCAATATATTCTGATTTAATGCAGGGTATGCTCTTTAAAGAGGGAGCAATGCCACAACTGTATCCTATTCACAGGAATAGTTGAGAGAATTTGATTGTTTATAATGGTATTTTCTATGATCCTATTATACCAGGTAGAGCATTAAATGCATGATAGTTTGAAATGGGGCTACTGCTTGCATGTATTCTTAAAACAGCATAACAAAACCACTTTAGGAGAGTGCAATGAGAACAGGCATCTGTTAAAGAATAATTTTTTTGACTGTGAGGTCCTCAGCTCTCGACTTCAGCTCACTTTGAGGCAAAACAAAGAGCAGCATTTATTCTGCTGCATACAATAAAGGATGATGCAGCTCAAACTGCAATGGTTCAGTCCTCAGATCTGAGCTTGAATTTCAAATACCTTTCAAACAAGGAAGGTATAAGCTGGATTGCCTTTCTCATGGACAACGTCTTTCTCTTCCCTCCTTGCTGGCGGCCTAAACCCTGTCCTGCTTCCTGTAGGATCAGTTCCACACAGGTTGCTGAAATATTGGCACCCTCATGTCATTGTCTTTTTCCTCCTCCTTCCTGGATCAATTAAGAAACCAGTTTTTCCTCTTACTCTTCCCTGCTTCTCTTGTCTGTCCTTCTCTCCTTGAGAAGGAAAACTAAATGCTTATGATGAAGTAATCCCTGTTTGTTGGCACTTGCTACTTCAGATAATTTCTATAAAAACAAACTCCCAATGTTTCTGAGGTTCTGTGCAAGCCACATTACCAATTGAGTAACTTTTTGATCTCTTTGAGCTCTGTGTGCATGCTCTTATCTGATTTTTGTACCAACTACTGCCATTGTTTTTGTTTCTATAGAACTCGGTATAGTTGGAAGCATGTACTTGGGAGATAAAGGGTCTGATTTTTAAAGCATAAAATGCAAAAACCATGCAGGTATGAGCTTGATGAGTTTGTGCGTGCTGCTGTCATCATCGTGTACCCCTATTAGGCATATGCCAGTGGCAGAATTTGGCCATTTGCATTCAGTTTTACCAAATGGGCAGTAAAAAGTGTGGGTTCTGCTCACAAACTCTTTTTATGACTTTTAAAAATCGGACACAAAGCATTTTTTCCTGTTTTCTGCTGAGTCAGTTTCAAGCTCCTTGCCTTCCTACTTTGATGTCCTCTTTTTAACTTTAACCATGCTTCTTTTCCATTCTGTTTTGCATCTTCTCTCATTTGTCTTGAACAAAGTGCAAGTCCTAAATTATAACTTTTTTCTCCTTCCAAATAATCCCACTAAAGTAGCATGTGTTTGTGGAATTTTTAATTGTTCCTTTGGGCCCTGAGCATGCAAAGCACTTATATAACAAAAATAATAGCATAATTATTTGTCCAAGAATGTATAATTAGCTTGCATAGTTAATTACGCTATACTGGATCATTGTTATCAAAAGTTTCTATTCATCTCTTCAGCATTATTACTGAGAAAGTATTCACCAACATGAAAGTAATCGCATTGTGGGTAATCCATTACATTAGCTCTGATCCAGGAATTTGAACAGATCTGGGTTGAACAGTGCTGGGTTGGACTATACTGATTATGTTATAAAAATTAAGTATTTATTCTCATTACTCCTGATCAGAGGAGAGTCGGAAATGAAGTCTGCATTTTGATGTTTGAAAGGGCATTATTACTTCTGGAGATGCTAGTGATAACTAAAATAGAAAACGGACTTTTTCTATTGACATGAAATGGGACTACAGTGCTGAATCTAATGTTCAGCAGCTGAGTAAGGTGGACAAAGTTCAGTCCTTCACAGTTCAGCACTTCAAACGACTTCACTTCACAAAACGGGATCTCCATGGGGATTCTTTTATTATTATTTACTTCAGAGAACACTAGAAATGAGTTCATATCATTGAAGCATTTGTAGGACCATATTTATCATAAATCTATATACAGCTATGTTATATATATATGTTTGTATGTAATTGTATATTGGTATGAGCATGTGTATGTGTGCATGCAGCAGTATACTTCCATAATGTCTTTAAACTTTATGTAATACATTTCTGTAGCACAGACACATACATATGAGGATTGTTTAATGTAGGACCACTTTTAGGTCCATATATTGCCAAAGCAGCACAAACAAAACTGAATTTAATTTTGCACTGTTAAAGTTCTTGATTTGGTTGAAGCTTTTGGCATAAGCCGAGGCATTTCCTTCATTAGTAACATCTGAACATCTGAAATTTTAGGCTTATATTTGTAAAAAACTGTGCTGAGAACCTGCTCATGTGTTGTATTGTTAAGAGCAGACTTAAGCCAGGCTGCAGCACCTTGGAAATGTGGCTCTGAAGGTCTGCTTAGCTGTGATGTTTTCTTACCATAATTTCTGATCTTTGCTTCTACGGACCATCACCAGACAATCAGGATTCTTCTTGTTAACATAATTTATGTCTTCTAGAATATTTTTTAGTTTTCTGCTGTTTGTATTCACTAAAGATAGAGGCGTTTGGTATTTTTACACTCGGCTGTGTACAAGTGTACCTACTCATTGTTCTCAAAGTGAACAATAATAACTGATTCTGACCTGTAAAATACTATAGGACAAATTTGGATGGCTTTGCTTTTTCTTTCCAGGCAGGTGCAGAGTAATACCTCAAAAGAACCATTATTTTGTGCTTTTATTCCAATGTGTACATAAATGCTTGCATAACCCTTGCACAGCTGCTGTACAAACTACTCATGCCACAAGTATTAGTAATCCTAACAGGGGAGGTTGCATGGAAAATTGGGGTGTGTATGCTAAACCATATGTACCATGCCCCTGAATCATAAAACTTCTGTTGCTGGAGCAGAAAGATCTTTGGAGACCATGGATTTTACAGGTCTGTAGGAAGCAGGATTATATACAACAGCTGCACTGCACAGTTTCTCTCCTGTTGAGGCTTATCTTGTGCATTTAAATAACCAGGAAACAGAATTTGGTCCAACATTATCTTAATATGGTCTCAGCTTCTACTTTTATTTATATTTCATTTCCATAGGAACAATTATTTTAACAGTTTATTTTGAATACATATTAGAGCCACTCAGATTGGAAGCTCTGAGCTGCCAATTCTGAGCTGCATGGGGCTGCAGAGATACAATGTACATTTTTTGTCTCTAAATTGACTTTCTTTATATCTGCAATGATTTATAGCAGTGTTTCTGAACCAGTCTGAAACAAGATGGAAGTTGGAGATTCATTTGATTCTCTAAAGCCCTGGCCACAAAAATCCCTTCCCAAGTTGCACAGAGTCGCACGGTTTGGCCCCAGTTCTCCATGGTTTGAGGAACGTTCCAGCTGCTGGTCCAACGGAGGGAGGAGGTTTGCCACGTTACAAGTGGCTGCATGAAGCAATCTCCCAGAGCTTTAGCAGCAGAAAATCATTAATCAGAAGTTTATGCTGGGAGATTTTAAAATAATATGAAGGGACTGTTTCCTCTGCTGGAATAAACTGGCATAGCACCGTGAGTAAACAGAGGTTTGCTTATTTACACCGGCTGGCCGAGGAACCAGTCTGGGGCTCTTCCGTGACTCTGTATGGAGCAGTTGGTATTACTGCTGCTCTTTTTGTGGAGGATACTTTAGTGCAATGCTGTAAGAGTTTATCTTTCTGAGACTGAGACTTCTAAGTTTTCAGTTGGAAAATTTTTGCTTCCTAAGTAGTGCTTACGTGCACTGAGCTCGCTTTGCAAAGTGCATCCCTTCAGCATTCATCCAGAGCCTTTTCTGCAGTTGTCTGAGCCCCATAGGCAAATATATACTGTTAGACTATTAAGATAATTTTTCGGTTAAGACATCGTGGAACTGCAAGCAGGACAATAGAAACAAAACCCCTTTTGTTCTGACTAAACTGTTCCTAATGACCCCCTCTATAAACAGTGGCACCAGCGGAGGTCTCAACAAGGCTCTGCATTGAGACCCCTTTCAAAAGGACAAGCAGAGCAGAACATGGGGCAGAAACTCTCAGAGTTACTGCACTTTACTCCGCTTTGGTGGTCTGACCACAAGAGAGAATCTGTTGTTTTTGTTGTTCAAGACACCCAAAAATAATAATTTAAAGGCATGAATTTCCACAATTAGCATCCTATGAAGAGTTCTAAATATTTGGATTGTTGGGAACAGAGCAGAAGGAAGCAGTTTGTTTGTTTGTTTACTTAAATCAAGGGGCTATAAAATACTCTTATGAGTGCCATATAAAAGTTTTGTTTTTTTTTTTTTAAGATTAAAAAAGATTTTAAAAAGATTAGTTGTTATCTGTTAAGCTCATTTGAAAATAAAAATGTGAAGTCCAAAGAAGTTAAGATTTTTACATTCCAGTGAGATCCTCACATTTATTTTGGGGGTAAAAATCATCTTTGTGAATAGCTTGTTTATCATGAGCAGGGGAAAGCTCTGAGTAGGGGAAAGGTTTCAGTTTTTTAGTTTCTAGAGAAATTTGAGCTGGTGACAAACTGTAACCTCCAAGGACCAAACTCTTGTCCTTCCCAATGAATAACTGTAGGACATTCTGTACAGATGTGTGTAGCATAGACAGTGTGTCTTCACGCAGTTGAGGGCGATGGAGATTATGAATCACTTCCTGATGATTTCTGTCCCTGTTTCTGTGTCCTGAATACATCAGAATAGCACAGAAGACCTATTTAGACAAAAACCTATTTACAGAGCATCTTCGTGGTTTGTAATCGGGAGCCAATGATAGGTCAGGCAGCAAAAGTCCATTTGGAAATAGGAATTCCAGTTTCTTCGGAAAGAAGCTGGAGTTCACCTTCTGGCATCTCATTTAGTAGGGGTCTTTCTAGCTTAAAGCACAGGCTACTGCTTCCTTTGGAAACTGATGGAAAGAGATCAGGAAAGGAGAAGAGGGAACACCATTAAAACAGGAACCACATATTCTGAGTACAGGCTCCATCACAGAGAAAAGTAATTCCTGCAAGATTCAGAACACCTTCAAGTCTCCACGACATGATGGGGGTCTGAGGGCACTCTGCTATTTGTGGGAAAGGCTCAGCAGTTTGCAACTTTTGGCTTTTGTTGTTTGGTTATGGATAGTGTCCACACGCTTCCTTCATAGGAGTGGGATGGAAGGTTTCAGTATGTCCTGGAAAAAAGAAGGATTTGGGTAAGTGCAGGATGAAGGTCTTGTGCCCTGTGACAGGATACTGAGAGAAAGGGAAATGTCAAAGAAATCTTTAAGAGATTTCCAGTAGAAACAAAAGAATCTTTGTGAAAGATACTGTTAGCAAGTCTAATGGAAGGAATGGGGGCTTAAAATGAATTGAGAGGATTTGCAAGTTGTTTCTAAGCCTTGAGGCAAGAACAAAAAGCTGAGCATTTACTATTTACTATATTTGGTATGTATGGAAGAGCAGTTTGGACATCAAGAGAACTAATAAAATGCAGAGCCTAATTCGTCACTCTACAGCAAGCTGTGTTGTTGCACTGGAGACAGAGAAAATGCTTCTGAGAAAATGCAGCTGAGACTCAACCTGGCCTTTTGTGAAGAAGTCCATTTTCTGTGGCAGCATAGCTGGGGTCCATAAGCACACACAGATATTTTTCTGTGAATGCAATTTTATTTTTCTTATATGAGTGCGCGTAAGCATTATACAAAGTGCTGTAGATGTAGTTTTCAGGATTAAACATGGTTACTGTGTAATGTGATAGCATGAAGGTACAGTATTAAATTTGTCACATCTTTCCTCAAAAATCCATATTTGAGGATTGTTTTTACTGGAAATTTCTGAATAAAAGACTAGCAGGATCTGACTAAAATTTGCTGTCTCTGAGACTTTCTGGTGGATAGGGTGAAAAAACACCTTGTCTTCAGAATCTATCTACAAAAGTTTATGAGAATTAATTTGTCAGAATAAATGAACAGGTGGATTTCTAACTGTGTTTAATGCCATGTAAATCAGATTTTATTTAATGTTTTGACTAGAAACTGTCATGTTTGGTGTTATATTAGAGATGTGATAACTGTTAATCATGAAAAACAGTGTCAAAGAGGATAATTTTTTTTTCTAGTTTTCATATGATTACTATAGGATAAAGCAGAAGTAACAACATTAACTTTATATTAACTTTGACTGATGCAAAATTGCTTTCTCTTGAAAGTGATTAATCTGGTTATACATGAATCTCCTGAGCCAAAGTATTCTCTTTACTGTCTTTCAAATAATCTCGTGACTCTCTTAGATCTTAATAATGTTAGTAGTTAGTTACATCAGTGGAAATGAAAGCTCATTTCAAGCTTTTAACCTATTCTAACAACAGAAGGACACAGGTATATCGATATAAAGCAGCGATCTTGAAAATTTTCTGATTTGCAGGCTTTGGCAGCAGTGAATTCTATGTCTTATCAAAGCAGTCGGTCTTATTTACCTTTTTGGATCCCTGTAAAAGCAGCTCATGGGCCCCAAACGCTTATGAGTCACACTTTAAAAGTCAGTGATATAGGACAACACAGAATGCACAAATCAAGCTAAGTTTTCCTATGCAGGAGCTAAATGTGTCTCACTTTTCTAAAGGCCAGCAACTTGGATCAAGTTATAAGAGAAAAAATGAATTGAAGAGTTAAGGGTGGTGCACTGAGAATTAGAGCTGTCCAGAAACAAAAAAAATTCTAGTATATAAAAAAATTAATGGTTTTGACATTTGTTTTAGATTTGTCACAGAATGATTTAAAAAACAAAACATGAATAGAAAGAATGAGACATCCCAGAATAGCCAAAATCCAGTGGCTAGTGTATTTACTTGGGCCATATCCAAGTAGTGCTTTATGGGATTTGAAGCAGAAGTTTGACATAATGTTTTCAACATTATTTTTGTCAGACTCAAATCTGGGCTCTGAAGTGAGTTGAAAAAGACCTTGCTTAGAGTCCTGTACTTCATAGGTGAGA
Organism: Aegotheles bennettii; assembly: GCA_013398125.1. Lineage (NCBI taxonomy): Eukaryota > Metazoa > Chordata > Aves > Caprimulgiformes > Aegothelidae > Aegotheles > Aegotheles bennettii. The sequence goes on along the minus strand of VZRW01009362.1, from coordinate 1,093,572 downwards.
CTTAGTCACCAAAATGTTTGCTTACTCCATCTCTCTTTGACCTAGGGAATTTCATGTTATTTTTTAAAAACAAAGTGAAGTAGCTGTACAGAGAATAGACAGTCACTTATTCCGTTGCATTTGGTAGGATGCTATTATACATTTGGGCATTTTTCTGAATTTGGATATGAATAAAGTGAAATTCACATTTCTACTCTGTTCGCATTCAGAACAGATTTTTCTAATGGAAATATTTGAACCTGCCTAACTAGATGTCCATGGAAATCAATATATTACTTTAAAAACTTTTATTTTTGACAAGTTGGCATTTTTTGATGGCAAAAAACACATCGTTGAAAAATTCCCAACCAGCTTTTCTAAGCTGAGACCTACCTCTGTATTGTACAAATGTGAGGCGTTTACCTTCAGTATTTTTGTAGGTTTAAGAAAAGATACCAGGGAAATGTGGTCAGGGATGATAAAATCTGTGTGTGTAAATTTGTGGAAATTTCATGAGGAATGTGTAGAGTAAAATATAAAAAGTTGTTGATGACAGTCTCTCAGCTCATACCGAAAGTAAGTTAAATTCAGTATGTAGGGGAAAAAAATCAGACAATTTATTAGGTTGATATTTCAGCTCTTCTCCTTTGCTTTGCTAACATGGATCTTTCAGTCCAATCCTTTCATCCTTGTTCCCAGTCCCACTCTGAATCTCATCCAGCTCCACTGGACACACATGTTCAGCTTCTCTTTCTGGTTTAGCCTGTGCTCCTGCCAACCTCCCACTATTTTGTATTCCTTCCTCCCTGCTGTCTGTTTTACAGCCAGGCCTGGTCCTGCCACAGATGCAATTCCCTAGTGCTGTGCACCCTTGGATGTTGTTAAGAACTGAGACTTGCAAGTGTCCCAGGGTAATTTGAAGGTGTATGTAGAGGGGGAGAGCACGCATTTCAGCAGCACACTCTCTCCGTGCCTCAGCACTCCCAATTCATTAATCAGCATAGTTCATTTTAAAGATGTTTACCATTTCTGCAACTGCTTATTGGAAAGCTGATTACTGGGTTAATGGCCCTACCTGAGAACAGTTGTCCCATTACTGTAGATGGAAGTCAATCCAGTTCAACATGCCTTGTAATAAAGTGTTGTTACGGATTACGTATGCAGTCAATGCCTTGTTTTCCTAGAAGAACAAAATGGAAATATATTTGCATTGGATACTAAATGCAGTTTGCCCAGTTCTCCAAGCAATGGAATGATATTGAGCAATATTGGGGGTAGCTATGTTTGGTGTCAGGTGTGCCTCTCAGCTCCCCCTGTACAGATTCAGCATCTGTAATGTTTCACTCTTAACATTTACTTCTGAACAACTGAAGTCTCTAGAAGTGGAAATGAACACCATACAGGGACAGCAAAGCTATCTAAGCCATCTCCAGCCAGGGTTTGGTCTAGCTTTGCTAATTCGCCTACTGAGAAATAGTCTAATTACCAACTGAGAAGCAGAATTTATTAGCTCTGGTGCAAGTTTCTTGTCCTGCTCCTAGAACCTGGTCTAGCTTGTTCTGAGCTAATGCAGGGAGTCTGAACAGGTGCTGTACACACTTCCTGTAATTTAGGAAGCGCTGGGTGATGCTCTACTTTAGATGAAATATATAAACAAGAATTCTACTGACTTCTGGTCAGTGGAGATCCTATCACGCCTCCTAGTCTGGTTCCCGAGGGAAACTACTTGCACAATCTTATTATTTGTCTGACCCAGTTTCCAATATGCTGACACATTTGTCACAGGTTACATAGATGTTCCAGAGATACTATGTCCTTACCAGTTTTACAAGAATTAGCACCTAAGTAGAGGAAGGAATCCTTATTAATGCTCCCATTGAGGAAGAAGGGGCAATTCAGCAATTATTCATTGTGTTTGACAACAGCAAGCCATTCGACTGATTTGCACATTGCTGTGATGCTCCTCGCGAAAGCGCTGCTTTATTCAGCTGCCAATTCGGAGAAGTCAGGGGATGGCTGGGGGAAAGGTGCCAAGGCATGCTAGGGTACTCCCCAGGGAATAAGAGACACGGCACGTTCTCGGGGAGGGTCGGAAGGCGAGTCTGGGAGGGTGAAGGGGACTGGAGGCTTTGCAGTGTGATGTGGGAGAGGACGGCAGGACAGCTGGGGTTATTCCAATAGGGAGATGCAACATAAATCCATAAAGAATCAAGCTTCATTAGTTCCACTCTTCGGGGAATAATTTGTTAGGAAAATACTGAGGTCTTAATTTTGGTATTTGGGATACACTTACACGTTGATTTAACCCTTCTACAATTCTGTGTACCAGTTGTAACTGCTATATCTCCTTGCTGTTACACAGCAGGAATCTGCTGTTATTTGACCTGAAAAGATCATTATACTGGCTTTATTTGATGTGCATTTAATAAAGTTGTAGCTGTTGTGACTATAACTCATGACTCCCGTGTCATTCTGCAGTGGTGTAACCAGCGGTTCGGCATTCCAGTAACATCAGTTCAAAGGGAAGGACGAGGGACCCAAATGTATGCCAGAGCGTTGTGACTTTTATTACTCCTCCCGCACTCCTCTGTCAGGAAGATACATTCTCTAGCTGGAGAACTGAGAAGTACAAAGCATCCTTAGACCTTGTAATGCAAAATGTAAAAAGTGATGTTATCTGCAGAAAGTGGACTTTAGATTCTATCAGCGCACATTTAGCATAAAGCATTTCCTATGGTAATGCCTCTCACTTTCCCAGACTTTTACAGGCTCCAAGTGGCACACAGGCTGCAGACCTCTTTGTAATGTTAATGAATCATCTTAATGGACTGTTTTAGCAGAAACATTCATCACCTTTTGTACCACAATGATTTTTTTTGTTATACTTAAATGGTTAAGTAGGCAATAAATGCCTATCAGACCAACCACTATGGTCTAGTAATCCACCTCACTATAAATCACCAGTGGATTATTATTGTCCTGTTTAATTAACACTCTTAAGGGATTCTATCGTTGGATAGACTTTCACCTTGTACTAAGCAGGCATTAACATTTCAAATAAGAAAAACTGTGTTTATGTGAACAGTGTTAATCAGTGTGACCTGGAACTGGTAGTGGTGGGTTGGATGAAATATGTGCATGTGGATATGCTGGTGTGTCCGTGGGTGGTGGTTCCTTACATCAGTTTTCACTGGAAGCTAAAATCAGGCCTATGGAATGCATCTTTAAGTCATAGGGAATGGTAGTTTCAGTATCATTTGTATTAGGTCTTAAAAGTATTTGGCTATATTTGGTTGTCAATAGCAGCTTTAAGATTTCAATTCCAGGAGTTAGGAAGGTGACCTTTTTGGTGAATGTACATTTTGTGTGTAATATGGGTTTGTTTGTGGTCTAATTCAGTCTGAAGAGTTTTTAGAGGACTGGATCAAACCCTTTTCTTTTTCTGCAACAAAAGGTGAGAGGGGAAGTCTGATCCTGTTGCTCCTCTGTGAACTCTTTTCAGACTTCACAGCCAGAAAGAGTAAGCTAAGCAGCAAGAGTTCCTGGGAAAGGCAGGGGGGTCCATAGGCTTGTGTGCTCTTCGCAGAACAATCCCTGCAATTCTTTTGCAGATGAAATTCCCACACTGGAACACAAGCTTGATACAGGATCACTCTCAATATACAAACATTTTTTTACCTACTACAGCTCAATGATGTAAATTCTTCTCTTGGCAGAATATAAAGATGGCAGCTTTTTTTTCTTCCTGAAACACAGTTTTATGCATTTACCGGTAATTTCCTCATCTTTTGTGAGGAGAGAGACATTTGAAAAAGGCTCTTGTTAAGGCAGTGTTTCCTATCCATGAAATCTTACCCTGCTTTCTTTGATTTTGTTACATTGGTAATACTAGTAATGCATTTCCCAACTGTGCGTTCTATGGATACCAACACTGACAGCAGTTCTGTGAGATCACCAATTACTCAATTCCCATTTTACAGAGAGCAACTAACATGTAAATGTTCAGAGATTTTCTGAGGTCTGTAAGAGTCACAACTAGTAACATAGCTCAAGAGACCCTGTTTCTTGTCTACACACAAACCGGGTATGCACATCCCTTTCCTCTTGGCATTTTTGTTAAAACATTTCCTAGTATGGACTCCTGCAAATTAAAGAACAAATAAAACTATTAAGTGGTACGCAAACACACTAAATCTTTTCAATTAAGAGACTGAATCTCTTAGTATAAATTCATTTCCTGAAACAAAACTCCAGTTATGTAAGATTAATTATTTCCTCTAGGATTGCATGGATTTATTGACTAACAAAATCTTCTGTTGCATAAATGGCAATGTGCTGTTTAATGTAGTCTGCTGATCAGAGACAAAACCATAGCATTAGCATTTTTACTGGGTATTTTTGTTTCAGTTGCACACTAATAAGGCAGTTTTTATTCTATTTGTAACTGAAAAGGTGTTAAATGTTTCACTACTGAATATGAGGGAAATAGCACGAAACACTAAAGGAATTTGAACAAGATGAGAAATTAGACTTGGCTCATAAAGAATATGTTGTTATTGCGTGAAGAACTGCAGTGACAGAAAATAAGAATCTCTTGTGTGCAGGACAGTATTGTGAGGAGGTACGTGTGCATTGATCATACAATAGTTTTTTCAAATAATTTAACAGAGATGCACAAAACTCACGCAGTTTCAAGTGTAGGCATGTCCTGAGAAGAGTCTCCTTCATTCCCTCTAGACACACCCTGCTAATTAAATCCATCATGCCTAGCAGTAAGCCCCAGGGTTCAATCTTTTCTAGAGCACTGTTACTATCCAACATTTTAGCTCATACAGTGGGCAGCCAAGATTTCATGTCTATGCATATAGTAGGACTCCTAGCCAATATTTCTTACAGTCTGCTCCTCTCCATCCCAATCTCGATATGTAATGTTGTTTGTTTGTTTGTAGTTAAAACTTCAATGTTCCTTTCAGATTACTTTCTTATATCCTAATACAATAACCTGTAGGAGAATGTCAAGTTGAAGTCTAATAAAATCAGGAATCTGTGCTCTGTGTAGGTAGCTGGCCATGAGAAACTGCAGCAAGGAGGAATATTGAATGACTTCTATAGTCCAGCCAGGTTTTATCAGAACAGGTCATCAATCTGTAGGCTGCCTAAACCTGTTTCACTGCTTCTCCATTGATCAAATATCTGGAGACATTTACATGTGTATCAAATTCTCCATAATCTATTTTATCTTAATCACACTCAAGTTCTTTATCAAGCTAGGGCAAAAAAAATTCCCTCCAGTGGTGAGAAAAGATAGTATATCTCCTTAATGCTGTACACTGAATTTCCTTGGAGACAAACTATGATCTCGGATTCCCATGGACTGAAATCAGAGGGACTGCAGGGAGTATGAGGGAGGTAAAACCTGCCTATGTATGCCCAAATGTTAAGGAATTAAAAACCTGAATTTTTCATTTGATTGCAGAGCTGACATGTCTAGGGGAAAGAAGGAATAGAGGGAGTATGTAGCTTCCAGTCAAGTTCAGATGGCCAAAATTCCTTCTGAACTTCAATACCTGTATCACCCAAAACAAGACAGAGGGTCTTGCCTGGAATTGTTGCCAGTTCCTGTCACGTAGGGATTTCCACATTCCTTCCTGTGTATTTGTTCCTAGGCTATTTTCCTGCTCTACTCTCTGCCCTAGGAAGAGACTTTTTTTCCTTTCTTAGTTTGTGACAACAGGAGTCAGGAGAAGTAGTGTGGGGATATGTCAAAAATATATATACAAAACCCCAACTGAATGGCATGGGAAAGGTGGACACTGGCTGATTGTTCACTGTCTTGTTCAACACAGTAAGGGGCATCATAACTAAATAGCAGATGGCAGGTTCTGGGAGACTCATCTTTGTCAGTAAGTAGTGAATCTGTGGAACTCCCTATCACAGGACATTTTGTATGTTAAAAACAAGCACGTGAAAATCCATAGAACAGTTCGATCAATAAAAAGGGACCACCTCTGGTTCCAGAAGTCCTTGAGTCATAAACAGGAGATGGGGAGAATATGCTGGGGAAGAATCACTAGGTGCTTTTCTTACATTTTTCTCGGGATGTCAGGTATTGCTGCTGTCAGAAGCAGAATATCGGGCTAGGTGGACTTTGGATTAAAAAGTATAATAGGTCTTATGCTTTTTATTAAGAATAGATAGCAGGAGGCAGTTTTGCCCTCAGTTGTCAAACAGGACTACAAAGTGTTGTGTTTGCTCTCCTACTTTTCCATCTCTTAGACCAATCCAAGGAAGCATGATAGATATTTCTTATATTTTGTTGCCGCTGCTCTCAAAAGTCATGTAAAAGCTCTTCTTGTCAAGGAAATGTATGTGACGATTCATGGGTCCTTTCAGCAGTATGCTGAAGCACAGATACATTATTAAAACAGATTCAAAGTGATTAATTCAGTATAATGGGGGATGACTTTCAAAAAAATAATAATTTGCAAATTTGCAAATACTAGTTGATCTGGTAAAGCATAAGTCAATATTTATATACCTCCAGTCATTATCTTTACCACTGCAAATTTTCTGTAGAAACATAAACCAAATGGTCAGATGCCTCAGGTTTTAACATTGTAGAGATAATTATGTCGCCTATGAAAGGTGAAAACTTGTTGAGGTCACAGAGCACTTAAGGATATCTGCAGTTTAAATGGTCAAAATTAACCCCTTTGCCCTAGCACACGTGTTCCAGTGGGGTGTTCTAAACAGATTATAAGATAAATATCACAGCTGATGTAATAAATACCTGAAAGTGCCTGTAATAAACACAAGAAAAAACCTGTCTTGATTATTCAAGTAACTGCTGCTGGGTAATCAGCATGCTCACAATGTTTGGGCCAATGGATTTTTTGCAATTTCCTTTCAGTAGTTTTTCTTTCCTTTCCAACTTTTTTCTATCCCGTTGGACAAAGCAATGCAATGCTGTCCACACAATCCAATGTATTAATAACAAAAATATTTCTTGTTTTCAAAATTTCAAAATTTTTTGATTCAAGGAGATAATAGTCAGTATTACATTGCAAATTGAGCACTTCTGGTTTACACTTGTACAAAAAGAACTCATTCCTCAGCAAAAAATGACATTCTATCAGCTACTAATTGCATAAAAAGAATTTTAAACAAATTCCTTTCCAACAGTTAACATACATAACATGTATGTAAGATACGTGTGTGATAAAATATGTGTAATAGTGTAATATGTGTAATATTGAAGGTAGGAGATATCTGAAACAGTAAGAAACCAGAGGATGGCAAGTTCTAATTTTTTATTAGGTTTTTCAATTGTTGTCATATTGGAGTATTGTTTTTGTAGTTGTTGAGGGGGTTTTTGTTTTTCAAAGAATGCCTGAAAAATGAGTAACATTTTTTCATAATTTTCAACAGAACCTCCCACACTGTGATTTATGGCCATTCCTCCTTGTCCTGTCATATGACACTACCTACCAAGAAGAACTTGGCTATCATCTCTGTAACCACCAGTCAGGCAGAGACCAGTCCTTGGCCTCTTTTTTTGCTAGGATAAGCAAGCCCAGCACCTTCAATCTCTCCATTTAAGTCATGTGCCCTTGGCCCTGAGCATCTCACTAACCCTCTGCTGAACCTTCTTTAGATTCTCTGCACTGCTCTTGAACTGAGGAAGCCAAAACTGGGTGCAATATAACCAGCCCTGTCGATTTGAATATGTCCAACTTCACTACAGAGTCCCTGCATTGCTCCACCACTGCTGACTGACTGCCCTTTTCCCTGCCAGATTGTGCTGGTACACACATAGATGTCCGTGAGCACGTTGTGCTGGTGTGAATCAGTGCGAGAAAGAGTTTAAGACCTTCAGCTTTAGCTTCATTGTCGTCTTTAGGTCACCCTCCCCAACTATGAGCAAAGCTGTATTTTTCCATTATACTTGACTTTAGAGAAGTTGACTTCTGTGCAGGATATTCCAGTGAGAGAAACTCCATCTCTCTCTTGCCACATAGATAGGGGCATGACTAGAAAAAAGGAGAGTACGGCTGGTTTTTCCATGGATGAATAACTTCTGCACCTGTGCCCTGGGCGCTGTAAATAGCTAATATAAATCAATGCAAATATGCTATTACTAATCTTGCCAGTAATGATGTGAGAATGAATGGAGTACAAAGATGAACTTTACATATAGTTAGCACCAATCTGCCTTGCTGCCTTTATGGGCAAGGCTCTTACCTTGGAAGTCAGTTGGCAAAACTTACAATTTTTTCTCTTTAAAATTATGATAAAAATATGCATTTATGCTGCACAGAAATGTTTCCCAAACATTAAGTCCACTTTGGGATTTTACAGCTATGAAATCTTTTAATCCATTATTAATAATCATTCCTCAATCATTCAAACACAAAATACTTCCTGTATTTTTATTACAGTGTTTTAGCATGACTGACCTCTGTATCATTTTTATATTACATGTGTATAATGCAAAACACTAAAACATACCATTTCAAAGTAAAAGTTTACTTTCAGTTTAACTCTCCATCAGAAGACTGAATGATCTGTAACAGAAAAAAACCCGACTCTTATTGTTAGACTGTAATAGTAGAAAATTTCTATGAATGAGGATGATTACTGTATATTCTGCAAGAACTTATCTTGTAAAACAGGCACTGTTTAATTTATGAAATGAGAAGTTCCCCACTAGGATTGGGAATTTATTTTAATATCTATAAATATTGGCTTTTGCATCATCTAAATTATTTATTATTTTAAAAAAAATTTCTACATTATCAGTGACTAAATCCATCTGAGTACAGTGGCCTCTTTAGTTTATGTTGTGTTGTTTTTCTCTCCACACAAGGATAGTAAGTACGGTATAAACGTGCAGTAAGTTCCTGAGGGGTGCACACTGCTGCGATCAAAGGATGGGCTCAGTCCATTGTGAAAACTTTCCAATCAGTCATCTTTCAGACTTCCAGTCTCTGAGTTTGCAGGCTATGCCCTAGTTTTTGAAAATACATTCCAATAAAAAAGGAAAAAATGTTTTCTTCCATAATTCCACTTGTTTGCTGAACTGAATTCTGCTATTTTGGCCTTTCTTTGTCCCATTTCTTCCAGTTCTAGCCTGAGATGTCTAGTTCGGCTTTCCAACTTCTATTCATCATTTTCTTCCCACTAGCCAGCCTTTTGGTTCTTTCCAGTGTAACAGTGACATGAAAGGGTTTAGGTAATAATCTTGTAATGGATTGCTGCACCAGAATGAAACCTCATTTCTTTTTTCCCAAGACTCCCTGGGAATCTTTTTCCACAGCCTTTTTCTCCCCAAGGAGATTATACAAAATTGTTCTTGTGGCCATTCATTGTGTCAGTGTGAGTGGACAATCTGATTCCCATCAGTTCCCATGGGTAGAGCCGTGATTCCCAGAAAACATATCAACACAGCACTTCTTAGAACTGTTAGAATTACTTCCAAATGCCAGGCCAGAACTGCCTATATTTTAATAGCATGTCAATAATCTCGTTACACAAACAAATCTGTAGAAATTTGGAACCTTTCAGGCAACGGATGTGGTGTAATTGTCTTCCTTCTATTAATTATTCAAACTATCATTTTATTGCTAATATGTTTGTGTGAATCTGAGTATTTAATTTCCTGTCACGGTGGGGTTTTTTTTGTTTGTTGGAAAAAATGTCTTTAGAAAAAGTTTTGCATTTCTCTGTCAGAATCTATAATATATGTTGGAATATTTATTTTAGATGGTAAGTCCTTATAATCAAGAGTCTTTGAAAAACTACAAAAAGTAAAATAAATTTTAAAAGTATCCAAGAGGCAACATTTTGATTTTCTTATTACTCTCCTTACATGCCATGATACAATTTGTTCAGCAAATCCAATTTTCTGCAAGTAAATCTACATTTCAGCATATATAGTCTTTATAGAATAAACATGTTTCACATGAATTAACTAATTTAAATGGAATGATTTTAAAAATAATTTTAAGTCAAAATGAAGATTTTGATATGCTGGCTACCATAATAGGGCTGAAATGTCTAGAAAATCAATTTACTTAAAACTTAAAGGAACAGTTCTCTTCTGCTTGAATCTTTAAGAGAGAAGAGCCAATATAGTGTAATAGCAGCTGTTCAGCAACACCTATTATTTGCTTACATTACATCACTAATATGAGGCACTCTGTCATTAGAATGAGAGTGAGGAATTGGCTCTCCTGATTTGCTACTTAGCATCCTATAATTTTGCTGAGGATATGATCTCATCCAGCTCTCCACAACAAAGAAGAATCTGGATTGGTTGATGAGCATGTTAGTTTTCCTTCTGATGAAGTATCAAACTTTGTTAAATGGCTGAAATATAACCTTCAGCTTAACTTACAGATAAAGCTTTAAATACTGTTTTAGTAGCACTGATGGATGGACAACGGTATCTTCAGCAATACCATTTCTACACCAGTTATTTTTTTACTTATCCTTCTTGACCTGTTAGGGTCCCAATCTTGCATTCCTGGCACTCAAAACTCCTCGTGAGTGGATCCAAAGATGGAAGCATTCCAGTGTAATGCATGAGAGACCCTTTAACATTACAGAGTAGAGGACGTGCAGAAACATATAGAAATAATAAACTGACATCAGATTTTTAGAAAGAAACTTTCTGGTAACAAGTGTTAGACCCACCTGTCATCCACCTGTCCCTAAGGCACAAACAGGAATTCTTAACCTAGAGAAGGTACTGCTGACAGTGTCTATTTATTCTTTATTTATTATTTATTAACATTAATGTGCTAACACCAAAATTGCTTGGCTTTTGCAGAGGCACAGAACTGGTGTGCTTTTCTTTCTAACAACTCGTATGATGTTATCAGAAGGCTGATGACTGAGATTTGAGATCCGTCAATCAGAGACCACAGCAAGTAATTTCATTAATATTTTTGCACTGACTTAATTAGATATGAGCTTTTAAAACTTATTTCGTTAAGCTGATGCAACATCCTGTAATGGACATAGCCTTGAAGATGTAGAGATGTTCTTAGCAGTAAGTAATCATAGTAAATTATAATAATATATCTTATATTAGTAAATTAAATAAAGGGTCTTAATTGCATCATGATCTGATTGAAAGTTCCCTTTTTAGTTTACCATTTTGCCACGTTATATATCGGACAAAAAGCATTCTTCTGTTAAAAAACCCAAGCTTTTTCCTTACTAAAGGTATGCATGGACACTGTGCCTTTACCTATGTGGGAAAAGTAACTGCAATAGCTGAATAAGCTATCCATAATAGCTCCCTGTGTGGATATTCTAGTCTGGAAAGGTCATGGGTCAGGCAGTAAGTCGTTGCAGAATACCTTATTCTGCAATAGCAATTCCAGTCAATTTTCCAATGTAGAAAATCCCTTAGTCCACAGCTCCAAACTTGTTTTTATGACAGAAGATTTTGTCTTCAGAGAATAGCATAAATTTGTTCAATTTTTAAGGCCCAAATTCAGCACTGAACTCCTCTGGGATCAATACATAAGATCAGTCAGGGAGAGCTTTATATTGCAGAAGTTTGTATTTATGTGCACAGACTCCATCATTTTATTAACCAAACATATAATTAACACCTTCTTGGAGGTGTGAGCTGTGTACATTTTTGGCTGTGGGTCATCCTTGTCATTCTTCTGGTCCAGTGCCTTCTAGATCCCGGTCCTAAACCAGCAGCAGACAAAAAGTTGCCTGGAAGAAGATCCATCAAGCCAAACTCAAGGCATTTGGTAGCTTTCATTGCCAACAGCAGTGAGACAAGACAAAACAGAGAAATGTCGTATCTTCCACAATGCCCAAATACAGAGGATGGTGTAGAGCAGTGACATCCAGCTGACACATATGAGTTTGCTCTGAATACAGAGTACAGAGTGGAGTATAAATATACAGAAAGAGTTTGAAAAATGTTTTAGTGAACTAAAAACGTATCCTGGAAAGGTAACACAGGGAAGTCTTCACTGAAGGCCAGTTAACAATCTCACTGCATCCAGAACTACTTATATTCCAATTCAGTAAGATGTTTTGGGCTGGATTCATGTTTATATTTGAATCATGTTTTTTATCTTCTCCTCCAGTAAAAAAATGAGCAAACTAAGATAAGACATCTGTGCTATTTTTTTTTATTTGATATACTTTTTACTGAGCCTTAGGACCCTGAAAAACAAAGGTCGCCATTTATCCAAAATTACATCACAGTGCCCCTGGCATTTTTGTGGTGTGGACCAATTAACATTAGTAACTTAATTAAAATCACTGAATGCATTTTAAAGGATGACATAAAGTTGATTTTAATCTAGGCTTCCAAAAATGAAGGAGTCTGTTAATCAACTGCCCCACCCTTTTCGTTATTTATATGGCCCACAGTACTCGGTGTTGGAGTAGACTCCTACGTCATCCTCTTACTTCATTTTCCCCAGGCATTATTAAATAGTTAATAACAAAGGTCTAAAGTCCATTCTGAGTTTTACCTGTTGGCATAAATCTGGGGCCATGACAGCACTGGTGTAGCATTCATATAAATGAAATAACAGATTTTGGCTCAAGTATTTTTAATGTATAGCAGCTGGCATTTTTGGGTTTAAAGAGCAAAATCACACCTGAGTTTTCATGCTTCTTAGGATTTTGCCAACAAAAGGAAAACAGAAAATAAACAAGACATTTTGCCTTTTGAAAGTCAGAAAAAAGGGGGCAGCTGTTTCCAAGACTGCTGTGTTCAAGTTGTCCCATGAACATGGAATAGGAGACATTCTTGCTTTCCAGTTATGTTTTAGCACAAATGTCTTGCATTTCTTTATTTCAACATATTTCCATTTAACACATTTTCTTAATCAAAATTTTTCATAATAACATGTTTATTCAATATTGGGGAAAGCTGGGGACAAACTTTGTAGCAGGGCCTGTAGCAATACAACAAGGGGTAATGGTTTTAAATTAAGAGGGTAGATTTAGACTAGATACAAGAAAGAAATTTTTTACAATGAGGGTGGTGAAACATTGGCATAGGTTGACCAGTGAGGTGGCAGATGTCCTGTTCCTGGAAACATTCAAGGTCAGATTGGACAGGGCTCTGTGCAACCTGATCTATTTGAAGATGACCCTGCTCGCTGCAGGGGGGTTGGACTGAATGAACTTAAAAGTCCCTTCCAACCCAAACTGTTCTATGAATCTATAATACATTGAAGCTTGGATATTTAAAAATATTTTCTCTATGTTCTTCCACAACATGCTCCTCAAAAGAATAATAAAAGTAGTAGAATGCCCAAGTTGCCCATATAAAATCCTAGTCTCATTTTTGTCTAACTGTTCCAAGCTGTAGAGCTGCTACAACTGAATTTTTTTTCATTTTTTTTCAAGGCAGAGTGTATGCCTACAGCCTTCATGTAGTTTCCATTTTAAAACTGCAGCAAGTATGAGAAGTTGATACAGTAACTGGGACTACAGAGGGAGAATCAGGCTGAAGGAGTGTCCTGTATTAGTGTGAGACCAGTTTAGAATGAGAAATAGTGGCTATGGTAGTACTGGGTGAGCTCAAAGTTACTGATGAAGTTATTTATATATGAGACATCAGCAACAAGCAGTTTAAAATCTTGGCACTAAGATAAATGCACATTTTTGTTCTGTATAGCTTTTTCATTGTGCAGTATGGAATGACAGCAACCGTTTTTGATCCAGACAGATTCTTCTTCAGCAGTTACAGACAGACTTTGAAACTGGCATCAGACAGCTCATACAGGCTGTTTCCCAGCATAGCTTCCTCTAAAAGTATGTGTTTACAACAGGTGACAACCATAAGGGAACTTCTTGGTAACAGGCTATCTTTTAAACCATACAAATCTGACAGAGTTTCATTACCTATCATACCTGTTTTATTGAGAATTAGGGAAATCGTAGTGTTAAATTTTAACAGCTTCAAAGTAGTAAAATTCTTTTCTCTGCCATCTGTGGTGCCCTCTACTGCACATCTTTATAGAAGCAAGACAAACATTGAGATAACTGCATTGGTTACACTGCTTTTTTTACAATTTTCTTTCCATCTTAACATTTAATAATGGTTAATTATTTTTTTCTAATAATTTACCTTTTAATACATACAAAAATGCATTAAAAATGCAGTTCATATTTGCAATTGAATTATTTTTTTTCCTTTGTGAGCAGAGTTTAAAAAGGGGAAATAAATAAAGAAAGAAAGCTTTAGAAAATTAACCTGCTAGTTAATTTATTGATTGTAGTTCATTCACTCATCATATTCTGGATACTAATTTATGTGGTTATATATACATATATATTTACCTATATGTGTGCAATATTATGGTTGAAGCATGAAATTTTTGTTATTGTTGCTTGCTTTTCACTCTCTGTTTTGTTAACTTCATTGTAAGTGTTGAGTATTTCAGTTGTGCTTTTTTATAGTTGCTGATTGCTGCTATGAAGATGAGACAAGTCATTAGCTTCTCAGAAGCTGGTGTGTATAGTTTTGTTTGCAATCTGTTGCTAGGGGCATGATATAATTTTGTCGGTTCTATATCAAACAAAAATCTGCTGATTTTGATGTTGAATTCTTGGAAAGAGCTACAGAGATTTTACATAAATATTTCCGGAGTGATCTCAAGGTAGCCACAGGCCAAAGACTTAAGATGAAAGATCTGAAAATTTCAATTTATTAATTCCCCTTTCTTTTGCTTGCCTCTGTTAATTGAAGCACCTTGTGTTTATATCATCATAGCCTGAGGTTTTCCTTGAATAAATCATTGAATGAATTTTTTAATTACCTACCCAGGCTAGATTTGGACTGCTTACTCTTACAAGTACCAAAGAAGAAAGGTTTGGGGTAGTAACTAATGGAACAGCAGGAGAAACCAGCTGCCTCCGACATTTTAAACACTGCATCATCTAACTTGCTAACAACAAGTCTGAGCACCACAACATTGCAAATGCTGCTGGCAGCAAGCTAGATACAGCACAGCTTCCAATATTACTGACTGATGTGCATAAAAGATGATGTTATCAACAGTGGGCTTTAAAAAATTTTCTCTAGAAAGGACAAGCCTTTCAGATATTTATCTCCTAAGAAACTGCTAACACTCTCAGAGTGACCACTATCAGGCAGTCAATTACAATGAATTTGTTAGGAGTTGAAAAATACACTTTGGCATGTCATGACCACAAAGGTAAGAGCGGTTTAAATTCCTAGGATTTGCTTTTTTTCCACCATCGAGTTGCCAGTGACAGAGCCCTGATCTCTGCACTCAAAAACCCCCTGAAGAAACCAAGCATGTGGTTCTTCTCCAGGAGCACCTGGGGTTGTTTTGGCAATGAAGAGGAACTGGTGACTCCTCTGGCCTTCACAAGCTCTCCCGGAGGTACCATTTTCATTTTAAAATCACACAGAGTTTAAACTTTCTGAAGGGTGAGAGAAGACTGAAATTTCTGTAGGAAAAGGTGAACACCTAAAGACAACAGGTACAAAATGCACTGAAATGATAATTGCACATGGGGTTTCTTTTTGGATTCGCAGTCAGTCTCTGGCTGTGTGTCCTCCATTTTGTGGCGATTCCCTCTGGCCAAGGGTGCCATGTGAACCATAAAAGTCTCGGTTCAGCCATAAAGCTTACAAAATTTAGCATTTTTTTATTGAATCTTGGCTTCCTTGGAAGCTGGTGATTCATGACTCTTAGAACTGGGGGTTTATTATTTATTCAAAACACAAGTTTTTAACAGGGCATTCAGAAAGATTTGAGAACATGCCCCAAGCCTATTCTAAAACTTCTGAATGCCGAAGGCAAATTATTAAAATAGTATGAAGTATTTCATTTCCATAGCAGTCGAATTCCAAGCTGATTTTTCAACACATGGAGTTGCAGTGGAGGTTTCACCGTTTTTTTTTGCTTTCTTCCAGCCGCTGAGAACAGCCAGGAAAAGACATTTGATACTGAGGGAAGAAAATAATTTGCAGGTCGTTTGGCCACTTTGGCTGGGTGTATTCCAGTGACCCCGACTTCTGGGTGCTGTGAACTTTGTGCTTAAAGTTTGGTCCTCAGTGGAGGACTTGGTCGGTCAGAAAGGGCAGGAGAAGGCCCCTGCCAGCCAGAGTGGGTGGGGCCATCGCCTGTCAGTCAGGAAGAGCGGGAACAGCCATTGGTCAGTCAGGAAGAGCGGGAAAAGTGATTGGTCAGTTGGTCAGGGAGGGCGGGAAGAGCCCTCGGTCAGGCAGGAAGGGCGGGAAGAGCCCTCGGTCAGTCAGGAAGGGCGGGAAGGCCTTGACTTCAATTTCTACAGAAATTTTCTGCTTTTTCTCTCTGACCCTATGGTTTGACCTCAAACCATGAGTTTTAAGTCCAGGCGCACAACAGCCTTTTCTAATTAATCTTTTGCCTCTTTTTAACGTGTCTTCATCCCTTCCAGAGAACTTGGGTTGGTCTGCACCGACCTTGATGGAGGCCCATGGTGTGTGTTCCACTGGAGTGTCAGCTGGGAACAAGGCCAGCTTCGGGGAAACGAGTCCCTCTGGTCATGAGAGCCACGTTTCTAGGTAAAAGATGTGAAAAATAGTGCCCATGCTCTCCTTCTGTGGCAATACTTCAATATATAGTGCACCATTGGACCTAATGGGCTTGTGCAAGAGTGAAAAACATATTCCCCTACAAAAACACAGGGGAGGGGGGTTCTCACACTGCAAACAGCACCTCTGCTCCCTCAGATCCCTCAAAAAAATCTGCATGTACACGCAGAAATAAAGAAAACTGCGACAAAACGTGGTGAATTTCACTAACAAAAAACTCTCGACATTTTTTTGAAGACTTTTTCATACACAGCATATCAGCCTCAGAAGCTAGAACAGACTGGAAACAAGAGTATTTTAAAAGGAAAAGGATAATAATGATAATAAGAATGTTTTGGAGAATTCTTAGTCTTTGTGGCAGAGTATGGGAACCGCATGGTTTTAGCGAGGCATAGCTCTGGGGTTTGGACTGTGTTGGTTTATTACATTGCAGATTTTTATTTGTAACTATTTCTCTCGTGTATTTATATGGTTGCTTGCAAAACGAGCTATAATATTACTCTTTTATGCTATTAATGTTGACTATCATTTCTTGTGCTGTACAGAAACAAGTATCTACTCGTGCTGCAACATGTTAGAAATGATCAGGCAGATCCTGTGAGATACACAGTGCCTGCCCCTTCTCTGCTCAGATTTCTCTGCTAACTAAACCAGAGTGAATTTTAAGTAGGCACACTTGGCTTGCACTGTATATTTGCTTAATAAAATTCAGTTAATCTCTGCAAAAGGAGACAGAATATCAGCAGGGGATACGCAGAGAATTGCTGTCCTCTCCCTCCTATTTTGCCACATTTACAAATTCTGTTGGCTGATAAATTGGGAAATTGGGACTGGAACAGAAACCTGGACTTTCAAATTCTGCAGCAAACTTTGAAGGAATTCTGTAATATTAAGACAGTTACAGTGGTCAGAACTAAATGAATAAGTAAAATATTTATGAGTATCAAAGCAATAGCATGGTTTAGATTTCCTATCTGCCTATCTGTTCTTTCATCTATCTGCCCACATATATTTTTATTGTCAACACTCTAATTTTTGTTACATTGGAGATATGCACCATAGTCAGCTTTGCTTACCCATTTGATTCTTACCATTTGCTGCATTATACATTTAGCTCACCACCCAACCATTTCCTCTATGCTTAATAGAATTTCTGTTCTGAATATGGCACAGAGAAGTAGTATTTTAATTAGGAGGAAGAGACTATGAGTCTGAAAATTAGGGAATCTTGGACTTGATTCTGAAGTTATTATACAGTAGAAAATGAATTCACATGTTGGCTACATGACCAGATCTTCTTACATTATCAGCAGTGCAAATGATTCGGTTTCACCTTTGGAAAGCCATTAGTCTCTCTGTGTCCAAGTTTATACATCTGAAAACCAGAAAAAATCTTGCATTATGTTTGTTGAATGGTTTAATATTATTGGACAAAAATGTTAGTCATCCTAGGAACATTTTTTTATACAGATACTATTACAAATAACATTTTAAAATAAAAGGCTAATACTTTCCAGAAATTGCTTTCAAAAAATGTTAATCTAGTTTCAGCAGAATGAGAAACAAGTGGAAGCTGAGCTACAAAATGGAAGAAGTGTGTGCAGCTGATATAAGAGAGCTTTAATGACACACCATTATTGTTTAAGGAGACTCATAGCTAGGCTTTAAAAATAATTCTTGTTGATTTTGTAACAGTGGAATAATTCGTTTTGTGCGGTGTGCACTGGTGTTGACTCATCTTTTCATAGTATATTGCTTAATGACAAAATTAGACTTTGCTGATCGCACTTTGAGCTAAAATAAGTTTTAGCTCTATTCTTTTAATTCCTACCTAAACCTATGATGTTATATAGTACACTTGTAATTTTAAGGACAGCTGAAATGTTGGAGTCAGATTGCTTATGAAAATAAAAAGCATCTGTCATAACACTCAGACCAGCCTACAGTTCTGCTGCAAGGGATCTGCTGCAATGTTACTTTGTCCTTTTAGGTGAAAGATACAGATTTTATTCTTTTCAGAGTGCATCCGTTGAGACTAAGCCTTCATATAATTAAAACCCTTAACAGTTTGTTCAGGGCAGCAGATCAAAAGGTTAATGTGCAATGGTACAACAGGAAGTATTTGTATTCTTGAACATTTTTTAAATTTACAGCATTTAAAAACAACTTAGCCCAAATCATAGCCAAAGCCAATATTACATCATTTATAGTAAAACATTAATCATTAGTCACAAACCAGCCAGTTGGTCTAAAAGTTCAACTGGTGAAAAATTTGATGGTTTCAGGGTTGAATAGAAATGTACTTTTAATTGTGTCCTCAGTCGTGCATCTAGAATGGAAAGTCAAAGATTTTAGGAAAACCGAACAAAACAAAATTAAAAATCAAATTGTTCCTCCACATTTTTGAAACAAACATATCCTTGAAACCGTTTTGGATTACATGTTTTTTGTAGAAGTGTGGGGATAGATGATCAAAACTCAAAGTCGAACTAGATTTCATCATATGAACTGTGTCATTATGTGAACATAAGGAAGAACTTTTTCACTGTAAGGTGACAGAGCACTGGGCCAGGCTGCCTGGAGAGGTTGTGGAGTCTCCTTCCCTTCAAAACCTGACTGGATGCATTCCTGTGTTACCTGCTCTAGGTTGTCCTGCTCTGGCAGAGAGGTTGGGCGAGATGATCTTTCAAGGTCCCTTCCAACTCCTAACATTTTGTGATTCTGTGATTAATTTTGTTTGTTTCAGTTCTGAAGTTCTGGAAGCAATAGAAAATGTTATTCTAGATGTACTTAAAAGCTTGGCCCAGGGAAAAGCACCTGTTCTCACACTGGCTAACAGATCAGACTGGAGGAACATAGAGTAAGTATTATATATTTTAAAGTCCTGCCTTATACTAATATAAATGCCATTAATGTACATTTTATTATGTAACTTCCACAAAAGTTAATCATACATAGTTCTATAAGTATTAGAATCAATAAATAATTTGACTTCTTAAAAAGTAACGGACAAATAAAAAGTAATGCTTAGTAACCACTCTGCATGAACAGGCACCATGTATTAAGAGCAGACCATAGCATAAAGGGGAACGTAAAACTACTGTAATAGGGGTTGGAAAGGAAAGTGAGGTCCTATAAACAATCATTTTCTGGAAGCAGTAGAAACCAGAAATGGTAAGTTGTGTTAGAGTGAAAAAATCTGGTTTAGGCTGGAAACAATTACTAGCAATTTCATCCTCCAATGCCCTTTCTGTGCTTACTCTTTTGTTTTTCTCTGCTTTTCTTTATGGTATCTTATTTCTTAAAATTATAATGATAAACTTATATTTTTGTTCTTCAGAGAAAATGCATCTCACCTCTTCCTGTTGTATTTCTTACCTCTAGGTTGTGTTCTAAGTTCATTACCAGCCAAATAAAGCAAACTAAGTAATACGTTATTTAAATTTGAGATCTTATGCCAGGTTATCTAGACAGGACCAGAGGAAAAGCAACCTGTCCTCCTTTATAACACGCTTTGTGATTTGTAGAAGTTGCTTGTGCAACAGTATTTTTCCAAGGAGCTCATTTAAACTGAAAATACCTGAATCTGAGAGATTAATTCCTTTCTATAATACAGAAGCAAAAGGATAAAGGAAGATACAAATCTCTTTCTTGCCCTGTAATAGCTTTAGACGTCAGTGGGTTAAAGGATATTTCGATTGATAAGATTGCAGAGGTTCTTGTAAGTGGACATGTTACAAACATTTGAGGTTGAGAAAGCATAGCAAACCTTCCACACATAATGCACTGGTGGAATACTCATTTAATGAGAACAATGATTTTCTGTCAATCAAAAAACCTGAGGGGCCCGGAGGTAATCGGTTGACTGAAAGGCTTGTATGTTCCAGGGAATTTAATGGTCTGTGTCTTGATAGTTTGACAAAAATGTTTCACTCGGATGTCTGTAAAATTAAAATACTATAAGAAAGTTTTGCAATTTTTGGCAATCTTCGGGGAAATGGCATTCCAGGCTAAAAAAACAAATGTGAGATGTTATTTGCCATCAGAACACACAGAGGGGAAAATGTTCAAATTAAAACGAGTTAACATCACAGTATGATAAAAATAAGACTCATCAATCACATTTAAAAAAGTGAGACTGTTATTTATGGTGGAGAAATGTAATCTCAAATATGCATTTCCCTTGAACAGTGACCTATATCCCACTTTAATACAGCAGTTTAAGAAGATAAAAATAAGTAGACAAATAAAGACGGAGTACCAAAATATAATCTGAATGGAAGAAAATATAGTCAATGGAGCATTTGTTGCTGTTTTTTAGGCAGCCTTTTCATACCTAATTTACACAGCTGAAATCTGCTGGGCAGGAACCTAGTAGACCAAGAGAATGATTTCATATTTGAAAAGGTCCTTGTAAACATTTGTAGATGCCCAGAGAGTTTTTTACCTGAGGATTATGTCAACAAGTGAGAATGCCAGGCCTAAACCAGTACAGTTCCCATTGTCCAGCTGTATCTGTCTGGCGGGGAGGGGGAAAATAAGGAATAGATTCCCCACTAGTGGAAAGAAGATTTTTTAGAAAACTAATCTGTAGGGATAAACACAATCCTAGGAAGAACTGCTGGATGTCCAATCTAGTGCCAGTTTGCAGTTGCCTTAATGAAATCTCTGTGGGAGCCACATTGATCGGGTCCCTCAGCAAACTTTCCTGAAAGGAGCATTCCTTATTTAACCTGAGAGAGCAATCCAGGAAAGTTCTGATTACTGTTTTCCTCCCGTGCAGTTACAATGTAGGGAAACCTATAAACACCTTTTAAATGTTGCAGCACAAAGGCAAGAAAGTTACTTCAGTGCTGGCAGGCAGATGCTACACTGTGCCTTTGTTGTTGCTGTCATTTTAGGTGTGTACAGCGTGGTGTGGTCTGCCACCCAAAGGATGCACGGAGCAAAGCTTGTGATAAAGAAATACAGAAACGTTATGTGATTTTAAATAAAATTGGGGCCATTTTACCACCAATACTTTTAAAAAGTACATACAGAACTCCAGAATGGAAAAGAATGCTTTAAAGGACTGTCGTATTGTAAGGCACTGAAATGATTTTGAGTAAAATAATGAAGGTTCCTTAAGAAAATAATTAATTCTTTTGGTGAAATGTGCACCTGCAGACATGAAATGGTGAAGCACGAAATGGTGGAGCACATTTAGATTAAACAACTGTTTATGGAATAAAATGGAATATAATTGAGTTATTATGATAATAATTTCAGGGCATAAAATAGATAATATTCTTATAACATGAAATAATAACACTTTTTCATATATTCTATGTCGGAAAGTCACCATGTCAGACTTGATCTTTATTCTAATAATGATTCACATTTTTCCTGTCATTTATTCCTTTGTTTTCATGCTAAATAATAATTGATGTTAACAGTTATAAACATGTATAACGTATTTCAACTTTTGTCTGGAAACTTAGGTATTTTAGGCTTAAATCCAGTCTTGAAGCATCTTCTTGAGAAATTCTTTCATGTTTTGAAGCAGTGATGAGATAGGGGAGTTCAGTGATGTTTTGAATGGGTCAGTTTGGCAGATGATGACCACTGCCTGCCTCTCTCCTTTGGCCACTGCAGCTTCACCCAGCTGATGGTTTCTGTACTGAGTCTGAAAATAGTACTAGCATATTTGATTATAGGAAAGGGGTCTGAGTCAGAATTATCTTGAAGAGAAAAATTTACATATAATCACTACATTTACATTTTTATTGTATTTGTTCGAAATATATCAGATTTAAAGATTCTGTAGGTCTACAGATGATACCACATTGTACTACAAAACAAATAAGAAGTGACTGCCCTAGATCAGCAACAAAATTTGGTAAGTTAAAAAAGTCCAAAAGCAGAATTCATGTTTTTTTCTTGTACTTTTGTTCAAAACTTTGTAAAAAACAAAAACAAACCAACAAAAACAAACCATAAAACAAAATTTAGACACTGTGATTTAGACATGTATAGCTAATATAACCTGGTATTATAACCAGTCCTTCAGCTTTTCTCTATTAAATTATAGTGAGTGACAGTGAAAGTAATACAGCATTCGTATAGTTTCTACCCTCCCTGAATGAATATCAGCTGAAGACATAATCAAAGGTCTTAATGTAAAAACATCACCCTTCTTCAAAAAGTTAGCTAGGAAAGGAATCCTGGAATATGGACAACAAGCTAATTTCTTTTTCTAACTCAGTCATTTAATTTCTTGGCCTGGACAGTAGGGCATACATTTCCTCATTTGACTCCATCATGTTCTTTCTAATTATGCTAGAAATTATTGATTCTACTTATTAGTACAGTCTCTCTATTTTCACAGCAAATCAAAATTTATGTTTCGAAGTTTTACTTTATGAGACACAAATATGGGTCAATAAAGACAAATTATTGTATATGCATTTCTGAAAATGGATAAAATATTTTGTAAAATGTATTTTTTCAGCTCTGACCCTCAAAATATTATCTATGATCTACAAGATGGTGCAGAGTGATACTTATGCAACTAAAAGGTAACATATTTCTGTAATTTCAAATAAAATTATATTTTAAGAATGTCATTGTGAAAAAAGCCCATAGGATGCAAACCTGTAGGATAATGGATTCCTGTATGTAAAATGCTTTAGGTTGATCTGATTATCCATGTCCTCTGTAAAATTCTCATGAGCCTACAGCTGTTTCAGTATTATAATTATAAATACAATATTTTGTCTTAATAGAGATATATATTATTCAGATACACAACTGTTTGGTAGCCAGAGTGTTGTGGACAATATAATCAATGACATTTCCTGCATGCTTAAGATACCTCGGAGAAGTCTACATATAGTAAGTGGCTAATTATGTATGTTTTTGTCATTATTTCCAAATTATATAGATTGAAATGAAAGGTGAAATATCAAGAAAACTTATCAGCAGGAAATACATAGTTAAAATTATAAGTGTCATTTGTGCAAATGAAGCCTAATTATGGTTTATAATAGCCCCCAAAAGTTTTCTTCAGGGAAAATTCATAGACTTTGCTTGCTCCAAAGAGTTTAGGACAAACTGCCAGCTAAAATCACAGGGCATTTTGCTATTATCTAGTGAAGGCAGTGCTTAAAATTCAGAATGCAAGACATCTGTTTAGCAATTCATACTCAAATGATTTGCTAACTTGGGGGTTAAATGAAAATTTAAATTATATGAGAGATGTAACAACCTTTCAAATTTAGTTGTATCTCATGCCTTACAAGAACCCATTTGTATCTAAAAATGCAGTTGTTAACATAATTTATTGTAAGTACGCCTTTATATCCATGATGACAACAACATTGCTTAGTGTTTCAAAGGTTGCTGGCAGTCAATAACTGCTTATTATTTATTACCAGTCAGAATTATTTCAGAAGTTTCATGTTTTGCTTGTGCAATATAGTAACATAAAAGCATGTAACTTCCAATTTACTGAATACAACCTGCTATTTTTTTCAGCTGTCTACAACTAAAGGTTTTGTTGCTGGTAATTTAAGTTACACTGAGGAAGATGGTACCAAAGTGAATTGCACCTGCAGTGCAACAGTATGTAGTATAAAACAGTAATGGTGATTCATAGCACCTACCTTTCCATGACATCCTGCACTTCTTATAGCTCAGGTTACTGTATACATTTATTATACAGACCTGTGCTGGTGGCAAATTGAGACATCACAACCTGGGTGAAAAAAGAGAGAGAAAAGATGTTGCTCAACTGTATTGCAATTCTGAAGCTCAGGAATCTATCCTTTGGATATGGTTTTTAGCACTACCTTCTACCACAGGAGCCTTGCAGAGGAAGGTGTATATAAGGTGTATCTTTATATTAGAATGTTTTGTCAAATATGTGCTCTGAATCAAAGAATCCTGAGCACTCCAAACATACTTTGTTTCTGTCACAATAGATTGATTTCTGACAGAGTAAGAAAACAAGTCCTACAGGATGAGTTAACATACTCATAAGGTCCTCAGTGAGCTTCTTCTACCACACTGGGTGGACTCCTCTAGTAGCAACGGCACAAATGAGAGACTGAACTGAGCCTCTATAATTAGAGAAATAAATCTTTTTCTGGACCCAAATTATGTTCTTGTTTACAGAAGTGTAATGCTGATACTCCATCAGCATAAGCGCTGATATTGTCTTCATGTGCCCAGCACTGTATAATCAAAGGTATATAATATCAGGCTGTTTGGTCTCAGGATTATCATTTATATAGGAATTACAGACATTGGAAGGGCTTGTATTGTCAACTAATTGTATCAAAGGTGATACTGAGCTAAAGAGAAGTTTGTAACCATGGTTTCGTGAGAGTCAAGAGCCAAAAGGGGTTTAAGTAGCTGAGATTCAACTAATCTAGTACTGAAAAATTTCCTATAGCCATGCGAAATATGAAAGCAGGAACGGAACTCAGACTTGCTGACATGATTTCCTGGAAAATGTGTTCATTGTAAGCCTAAATTGGTAATTTCAAAATGGAAAGATAACCCTAGCTGCCTATTATACTTTGTTTTTAAGCAGAGCTTAAAGACCTCTATTATTAATGCTCTTTTACAGCTCCTTGTATTTTTATTTGTTGAGTTGTTCCACCCTGGCACCAGAGGTTATTTAGCAGTCAGACATAAAAACAGACCACACACTTCAATATATACATTCTCTTTTGCCAAATTCTTTTTCCAGTTCCTGTTTTCTCATCCATATGCTTGCCAGATTGAGCCAATCCTAATATGAGATGTAAAGTAAACATTATTATGTCTTAAAATTGTTGCTCAAAAATAGTTACAAAATCAGGTTATAGGTTAATGAAAGAAAGGAATTCATGGTCTTCCAAAAAGAATACTTAAATGTTTTAAGCCTGTATTATATTTGCAATCTTCAAACCAAGTGGACTTTTTTTCTGGCTAAGACAGGTAAAAAATTAATCAGGACATTGTTATTTCTGTAATGCCCATATAATAAACAATATTCTGCAACAGTAGCACAAACACTTTTGAAAAGCATCTTGTTATCACAGGAGGACTCCTATACAATCATACAACAGAGCAGGATATGAATGGTTGAATATGCTAATAAAGAGGTGAAAATGTCAAGATCGATCTTGTATATAGAAGATGAATGGTTGTTTCAGGATGTAATTGTGTCCTTCATTACCTAATGTTGTTATTTTAAAATATATAATTTTCTCTGTTTAAAATGATTAATCTCACTTTTGTTGTTTTAGGCAGTCACTGTGCCATCTAATGTTCAAGGAATTAAAAGTATCCTTTGAGCAAGAGCTCTAGTTGTAGACTGAAAAAATAAAGTAAAAACAAAGAATATTCCAAGTTAAACAATGTCCTGGTAATTTTTTCTTTGCTTGTTGGCTCTGAAATTGAATCATGAACACTGCTTTTGGCTCCAGAACAGGTATTTTAGAGCATTTAGTTTTAATTGATTGGTGTGATGGATCATTTTACATGCAGCTAGCCTTAACAGAAAAGATTTAATCTCACATGCCAAATTTATGTTAATTGTAGAAAAAGATGCAACTTTTCAGAGACTCCTGGATGATGACTTCTGCAATAGATTGTCCCCATGTATCATGATCACGGTATGCATCTTACATTTCATAGCTTCTAGCTAGATATAAGAATTTAAATGATACTTTAGCATTGTAGTGGTGCTCAAACTTGGTCAAAAGATGATAATAATATGAAATATGTCTAACTATATATTTTTTAATGTTATCATCCTGATATAAATACAAAATACACATTCTAGAGACTTATTTCCTCCAAACATCTCCTTAGATATTTTTGAGAAGAAAAAAGTGGCCTTTTTACACCAGTTTATACAGACACCAGTCTATCCATCAACTCCCAGACCTTACAAATTAACTCTTTAAATAGGGGAATGTATGATACGTCTACAGTGCCTGTAATCCAGGACACCTCCCATGCTGCTCCCCAGCCCACTCTTTCCCTCCTCACAGAGCCAGAATAGGCACATACAACTTTCCCTGCAAAATAGCTGCTGGATAAATATTTCTGCCAGCATTTTGTTTGTTTGCTTGCTTTTAAGTGACTAATGTAAATACACATGTAGCCAGATGTTGTTTTGATTAATTTAAAACTGTTTGCTTTTATTTTATTTCCTCAGGGAAGAGGCATACCAGATCTTAATACACGACTTTTGGTCAGAAAGCTGTGGGATACTTTTCAAATCCCTGTTTTCACGCTTATGGATGCAGATCCACATGGTAAATCTGTAGCAGTTCGATGACATACAAGGAAAGCAAAATTTATTCAGAATGTCTTTTCTCACTTTTATGGGAAGGTACTCAGAGCATAGAGATCCAACGCTATCAGAAGGTTCCTGAGGAGTATGGAAGGAGTTTAACCGAAACATCAGTAGTGGCTTTACATCCCCATTGAATATAACCTTACCCTCTGTGATTAATTATTGTGATTTGGGGTATTAATAGGAATCTTACTTTATACCTAAAACAGAAAGAAAAAAAAAATAAATCTATAATTCATAGCTCAGAATAGAGCTAGATTTTGAGAGTACCTGTGGGCCCAAAAATGAAGATAAAGATAACAGAATTTTATGATCCATTGCATGATTTCACTGATTTTAATGGGAGTTAGGCACTTGACCACTTCTAAAAGCCTCGGGAGGTTCTAGCTATATCTTTACAGAGTTCAGTACCATTGAAAATGTTGCTCTGTCAGGAATTCCAGCTGTTGGCTATACTACTCCTTTTGTAAAATAAAAGGAAATATTGGGAACTTTTGTAAACATTGCTCAGTTTGGAGCTGATTATCCTTGGTTTTGAAATGACTATGCACAGGCAGCATGAAACCTTTGACTATATAAAGGTGACATATGCTTAGATTATTATTGTGACATACTCTAAAAATAATTGTAAACTATAAAGAACTTCACTAATCATAAAGCCATAACTGTTACACTATAAAATTGAATTCTTAATGCTGTTGTCATAAACATGCCCAGTGTGCAGGTAAACAGGCACTTGACATTTGGTATTCTACAACCTAGGTGTAGAAATTATGTGCGTCTACAAATATGGATCTGTGGTGAGTATAATTTTTCCACTTCAAATATATTGTTTTGTAGCCCAGCCTTGGAGCTGGAATGTATGAAATGTTACAGCCTTTGTTAGGACGGTTACTGCCTTCTATCATTTTGTTTCAACCCAAAGACACAGAGGGAGACAGAAGTTTTCAGGTAAGTTGTCACACTTTCAGCTCTCCTACAAAGGTGTGTGTAAACTGATAAAACACCATATTCCAGGATTAAATTAAATTGTCGGATTCCTTTGAAAGTTTATTTTGTTCAATTACAGAGCAACAGGTATATCAAATGAAATGAGAATATGTGAAGTTCATTATAAGCTATAGAAGTATTCCTTTAAACAATATGTAATTTAACTGTGCTACTTTGCTGTAGGGTGCTGTAGATGACAAAAGTTTTCATGGATTCTAAAGGCAACCTGACAAAATCAAGTCTTACACCACCGCCACTTCTGGCTCATAAAGTTGGAGTCACAAACCATTGGGAGCAGGGGGAATGTTCTGAGAAGTATCATTAATTGCTCATTTGTTTGCATACTTTTTCCTGAGACTTACTGTAGCCATTACACTAGACCAGATGAACTTTTGTTTGGGCTGTATTTATATATTTTTCCAGCAGAAAATATCAGAAATTTCCAGATTTGATTGTCATTGCTCCTCCTGGCTTTTTTTTTGTTGTTGTTGTTGTTTGTGTTTTTTTCTTTTTTTTTTTTTTTTCAATCAGACTCATATTGGCTGTAAAAAACAAAACAAAACTTTTCAGACTAGATCAGCCTAAATTGAATTAGTCTAGAATCTGCCATAGGCTGAAGGGTGCAAGTCTTAGTGAAGAAATGGTTTCTGGCAAGGGGATATGGCAAGCATCAGTTGCACAATTTTTTCCTATACCATTCTGATAGTGGAAATTCCTGACTGTCTTTGTAATGAAATCTGACCATAAAGGCATATAGCTCAAATAATTTAAACTAAAAGTCACTGAATGTTACAGTTGACCTTTCTTATTTTAGTCAATGTCTTTTGAAGCCCACCATCTCACCGTTCCAGCTATAAAGTGGCTTGGTCTCCTTCCATCTGATCTTGTCAGGTTAGTTATTTCCCCAAAAGAAACAGAAGCATTCTTTTGTTTCATAGTCAGGAAACGCAATCTGACTTAATGCACAAAAAGACAACTGACATTTAAATCCATTATTCTTTTCATATATTATTTGGTCTTAATATAAAGAAGTCAGAATTAATATTTTTTAAGTATATGAGAAAATTTAACAACTTTATTTTCTTTTCAGATTAAATATACCCAAAGATGTCCTGATCCCATTTACAAAGCAAGATGAAAATAAGTTAGCAAGTATACAAAAGAGGCCTTACATTGCTTGTCAGCCGATGTGGGAAAAAGAAGTAAGTATAAATCTATTGTTTCCTATTGCTTATTCCCCACAGGACAAATCCTATCTTCTGCAATCCTGTTCCTCTTGATGATGAAAAAGTCTTAGTATGGCAGAATCAGTAAGGTTTTGCAGCCCAAAAAGAAAGCAAGACTGAGAAAGTCCAGAGTTGGTGGGCTTCAGTAGCTCACAGGCCACCACTGGCAGCATTTTAAGCTTTCCTGGCACCAGTCATTGGATGATCATATGCTGTCTGTGGGATTTTACCGCTTTCCTAAATATTACAGGATATAGTATGTCTTTACAAGTAGGGGAATGCTTACAGCAGTTACTTACTCAGTACTAGACCTCTAATCTCACCTGTAGCTTTTAAATCGTGTATCCAATTCAGGCATTTATTGTATGAAGTGGTTAGAGAGGAAGAAAAGGGATTTTGTACCTTCTCCTTCCTTAGCCTCATCTTATAAATTGTGTCACTGTGATGTACACACTGGAGAACACACGAACGTACATTAGAATGAGTCTCAGCTCAGGGACAGGGATTATGCAGACTATTTCCAGTCATGCTGACTTTGGAGTTCCACAGGCACATCCAACAGGTGTAATTATTTAAATAACTACCCAACCCTGGATCAGGCTGTTTCAGCATCACACACTAACTTGTTCTTTTTTTTTTTAGCTGGAAATTATGGCAGTATCTAAACTGAAGGCTGAAATTCAAGCTTTAACTTCTCTTTCATCACATTACCTTTCCAGAGTCTATTTACCAAACAAACTGCAGTTTGGTGGATGGCTGTGAGTGCTTGTTTGCAAATCAAATGTTTTCTTGTTATTGATTTATTTTGTTGACTGCTCTTAGAAAAAACAGAGACACAGAGGAGTAGCTCCAGCTTCTTGTTAGGTTTCTTTCTCACTGTATCTCGATTATAATTATCTTTTTTTCCTCTTTCAAACCATAAAATGATTCTTTTACACAGTGCTGTTGCTGCCACTCTGTGGCTCCTGCACTGTAACACTGCCAAATGCAATGGCACATACATAAGAAGACAGATTTGTTCTTTCTGGCCAGAAAATGTTATGTTCAAAAATGTACCAGGGAATTGCTTTGCACAAGATGATGCTGTACCAACCTCTTTATGTTTGAAGAGGCTAAAAGGCACTGTTAGTGATTTATTGCACTTGCTTCCTTTTGGAAATTCTAAGTTCAGGATTTTGGTGTTTTGTGTTTGCTGTAAATTCAGACCAAAAACTCAAGAGATAAATTTGCCTCTCTTGCCCTGGTAAATGTTCCAGCAACCAAATCACTGTTTGTCTTCAATGAACACGCAGGCGAGCAGATGTTAGTGATTAAGCACTTAATAAACACCCCTGTTAATGATGCACAAGGCAGCAGCACCCCGTGTTCGTCTGCTTTATTTAGCGGCTCTGAAACAGCAGAAAGGAACAGGGAACGGCGGTGATTGAAGCGTAGAAGCCGAAGTTCCTTCTCCCCCCTGAGCGGCGGTGCCCAGCGGGCCGAGGGGAGCGGGCAC
>VZRW01009362.1:1042583-1062548 GCA_013398125.1 Aegotheles bennettii | reverse complement strand
GGCGGGGGCGAGGGGAGCGGGGTCCCTGGCTGCGGCGGTCGGGAAGTGTCACGGGTCCGACCGCAACCAGAAATGGGATTTATTTTATTTTATCTCTTCATGCCCTGTATTTTACCCCCTGGGTGCCCCCGGGCGGGTGAGGGCCGTGCTGTGGTGTGGCCGCAGTGATGCTGGAGGGCCCGGCAGGGCTCAGCGAACCTTCTCGTTTGCAGGACAAGGATGAGTCTGTTCGGCTCCACATCGGGGTTCAGCACGGGAGGCACCAGCATGTTTGGCAGCACCACTGCGGATAACCACAACCCCATGAAGGTACATGAGCCCTCACGGAACCCCTGCTCTGCTGCTCTAACACTGCCGACCACCTCACCCTGTGGCACTCACAGGATCTGGGTGCACACTTTCCACGTGTGGGTAATTTGAGTTTGCTCTTTGCCCTCTGTAGGATATTGAAGTGACATCTCCCCCTGATGACAGCATATCTTGCTTAGCATTCAGTCCACCAACCTTGCCGGGTAATTTCCTCATTGCAGGATCGTGGGCAAACGATGTAAGTACTCACATCAGGCCTACAGGTGAATAAAGTCAGAGGATTGTTGCCTAAGTGCAAAATATCATCCTAAAAACTTGTGCCAGGGCACCTGGAAATCTTTCTCTTTGCAGAACTGCAGAATTTGTGTTTGGTGCCCAGGCACTAAGTTGGTCATTGCTGGGCAGCTTCATCTGAGAAACTCAGTTGTGGCTTTCAGATACATCATTCCTCTGCCTATGTGTTCTAAGCTTTGGCTTGGAATATGTAGTCAGTGTTTTCCCTGTTAGGTTTCTATTACTTAGATTTTTCTTTTTTCTACTTGTTTGGGTTTTAGCTTCATTTTTTTACAGTTAGGCTAACAACATAGTTATGCTCTGCCCTGTGACAGAACCATGAACACAGTGGTAACTCATCCAGTTTGACAGTGTAGTCTTGGAAAAATTCAGTTCTTACAACCTTATTGAAGTTTGGATTGAAGAGATCCCAACTGGCACAAACAGGGAGGGGAAGACAAACATGAGCAGTTTTTTTAACTGAAAATTCGGCCAGCAGCCTGCAGCCTGCAGCTGGGTCCTAGCTGGTGGTTGAGGGTTCTCCAGGAGAACACTGGGAGCTGTTATGTGATCGTAAGGTGCTTTTGAGGTGGGATTGAAGTTGTGGGGTTGAGTTGTGGCTGTACAGATAAAAGGAACATAATCAGAGAAAATAAGGTTTCACTAGTTCTGTAAAAAGCTTGGCGTTTATAATCATACTTTTCATTGGATAAACTAAGGCTGGGATTTTCAAGAAGAGAAGTCCTTTGAGTTCTTAGTGTTAATATGTTACATCTGTATACGCTTCTCCTGTTACAGGTTCGCTGCTGGGAGGTTCAGGATAACGGACAGACAATTCCAAAGGCTCAGCAGATGCACACAGGGCCCGTACTAGATGGCTGCTGGAGTGATGTATGTTAAATTTAAAAATAAATAAACAATTTTTACCAAAACCCTAAATAAATTGGCATGTGGTTTCCAGACAGACATGAGTGCCACATGTGCATGCAGCCCATGATTATCCTATAGACTTATGTTACTGTAAATATGTGCTAGGCTTGTCCTAACAGAATAGACTAGCATGGGCACAAGAAGGGTAAAAGGGAGTTTAAAAGTAAGAATGTATTTAAAGCTAGGTAATAGCTAGGACAGTTTTCTCTTATATGATGTACAGTCATAAATAAATTTCTATTTTTGTTTCTTCTTTGTCTTGCAATCCCTGTCTGTGTTACATTAATGTTATGCTGTTACTAGAAGAGAATAAGACTTCACGGTTTTCTAATAGATACCACATGATAGAGCTGTTTAATCTCTTGGCCTTAATCTTGTTTATTAGGATGGGAGTAAAGTGTTTACTGCTTCCTGTGATAAAACTGCCAAAATGTGGGATCTCAACAGTAATCAGGCTATTCAGATTGCACAAGTAAGTAAGCAAGCCCCAAGCTATTACGTTTTTTCCTTTTCTATTTTTATTAAAAGCTACCTTTACTAGCAAATTAAGCTAACGTTTAGTGCTTCTGAAGTAGATAACTGCTATGTTAAGAAGAGGTTGTAGGGTGCTTTTTATATTTTTGAGATAACGAAGTGCATGTGCATAGGGAGATCTGCAATCAAAGTGGTTTGGATACCTCTGCAGCTTGTTCCTGTATTTTACTTGAGAGAGCTCTTTCCATTGCTGCAGTGATCTCACTCAACTCACCCTGCTGCATTACAGGGGAAGGAAAATTTTAAGAAATCATTGAATTCACTTTCACAAATCCCAGCTTTCTGCTGCAGCAGTAACAGGAATTATATTCTTAGTTCTCAATTTGGAAGTGGTTGTTCATAGAATGTGTAGTTACGGTGACTACAATGAGTTACCAGTTACATAATTTGATAAAAGAGTTAGTCCTTTAAATAAATAGAAAGCCTTGCTGTTCAAAACTTTCTGCTGTGACCATCTTCCTATATAGGGTGACTTGATTGTAGTTCTTCATGTCAGGAACCATTTTTTCTTGGGTGGGTGATTTTACAGCACTAAAGAACACAATAAGGTCATTAGTGACCTTTATGCTAACTGCTGTGACTGAAATAACGAATAATTTTCCTTGAGTGGTTAAGAAGTGTAAATACATACAAAAATTATAAGGAGCATAAACAAGAAATGGAGACAATTATCTTAGTAAATTTACGTGTGTTTGTCCTTTTTTTCTTCAGCATGAGGCTCCTGTGAAGACTATCCACTGGATTAAAGCACCAAATTACAGCTGTGTGATGACAGGAAGCTGGGATAAAACTCTGAAGGTACAATTTTTACCTGAACAAATGGACACAAGATGTGCTGGTAATCTGTGATTGAAAATACTTAGCATTTAATGAATTATTTTCATTTCACGTAATACCAAAACAAAAGATTAATGAAATAGTCTCACTTCACAGAGTTGTAGTATTCTGACTATAGACAAGAATGAAACAATTTAGTACCAATTGCATTCTCTTTACTAAGGTAATTTAAATGGTGTATCCTCAACTCAGCATAATGTTTGTTCATTTTTCTGTGTCCATCAGTTCTGGGATACCCGTTCACCAACACCTATGATGACATTGCAGCTCCCTGAAAGATGTTACTGTGCAGATGTGGTAAGCCATGGCATATGATAAACTGGTGTCAGCTACGTGGCTGGGAGTATGAGTGAACTGAGAGTTTAGCCAACTGTTAGTATTCGATCTCTGTGATTTTAGCAGTAAAGCACAAATTGATCTTCTTGATCAGGCCTCTGGAAAACATACAAACATGCTCAGTGTCCTTTTAACCTCCCAAAACCAGATCAGTCCTAGGACTGACCTACCCTTATTTCTAGATGAGTTTGTATACCACTTTTGAGAAGTACATTGGAAGGGTTAGCTAATAGAAGATTTTTTTATATGTTTAATTTCATAGTGGCAGGAAAGAATTGATTTATTTTGTTTGACGGTATTTCTACAAAATTTGTTCATTATCTTCTTCCCCTTGCCCTCCCTCCCTTCCCCCAAGAAAAAATTCCCATAACTTCTTCAGGGATTTCTGCAAAACAGAATAAATAAAATTCTCTGCCATGCTAATAACACAAGTGTCTCTCTCTGATCTATTTTATAACCTTCTACAGGTTCATCCTATGGCTGCTGTGGCCACTGCGGAAAGGGGTTTGATAGTTTATCAGTTAGAGAATCAACCTTCTGAATTTAGAAGAATAGAATCTCCTCTTAAACACCAGGTAAATTATTATATTCATTGCAAACATGTTTATACAGATTGTGGAAATTCTGGGCTTGCCATTTTTGGTAAAAACAAACAATGTTTCAAAACCAACATACTCTACCTTGGGATGGCATGTGTCCTGGTTTGCTCTTGATCTATTGCTGATCTTCATAAGGATTTAGAAATGTAAATAGTCACCCAAACTCTAAATAGAATTTGACCTATTTCCTGACCCTGTGTTTTTCCTTGCTTTGCATTGATACATGTGATGTTTTGTGTCCCCATGGAAAACAGACAGCATTCAGGGAATCTGGCCCTCAAGCCTCTGTCTAAAATCCTCTGTATCTTTCTCAAATTTAGCATCGCTGTGTTGCCATTTTTAAAGACAAAGTGAACAAACCTACTGGATTTGCCCTTGGAAGTATTGAAGGAAGAGTAGCTATTCATTATATCAACCCCCCAAATCCGTAAGTATCACGTAATAAAACGTCCTTTCTTTATTGCTGAGTTTACAATGAGGAAAGTAAAAAGTGGTTTTTTCTCTTTTTTTTTTTTTTTCAGTGCAAAAGATAATTTTACTTTTAAATGTCATCGCTCCAATGGAACAAACACATCAGCACCGCAGGATATCTATGCTGTAAGTGTTCAGTTTATACTACCAGATCATTTATACAGGGCATTTTACACTCTTAATGTAAAATTTGCTACGAATTGTTTGTTCTCAGTGACCTTTTATCTTGCCTAAAGTTCTCTTGGACATACGTGTAAAGACCAGTCGTAGTCATACATTAAGAAGAAAGACAAATTTTTTGCCTCCCTTAAAACAAGCACCAGATCAACCATTCATTAAATCATCTTGGTGGAGATGACACTTGTTAACTTTGCTGATACTGAAACAATACTTAATATATTTGTGATGTGGGATTATGCATTGAATTTTTAGGTAGTACAGAAAAGATGATGCTTCCCTTGTTGCTTCAGTGGGTTGCTGGTTTGTCCTTCTCCCCAAGAACATACCTGAAAACATTTAGAAAAGAAAAGTATACAGTTGAAAAAAATCTCTCAGGATTCAGTACATGTATTGTGAATGTTCTCGTCGCCTGTTCCCATGTGTGGTGTTTTACACAGTGTTTGTTATGATCCTGCAGGTGAATGGGATAGCATTTCACCCTGTCCATGGCACTCTTGCAACAGTAGGATCTGATGGTAGATTCAGCTTTTGGGATAAAGATGCACGAACCAAGCTAAAAACATCAGAACAACTTGACCAGCCAATATCTGCTTGTTGTTTCAACCATAATGGCAATATATTTGCGTATGCTTCCAGTTATGACTGGTCAAAGGTAAGAAAGGTTTAGACTCATGTTCATCCCTTCAGTTGACAACTAGGACTATCCTATTCACATGAGGCTTTTGCTGTTCTTTATAAATAGTGGTTGAGTCTTTCTAATTTCATAGTCATGCAAGAAAGCTTAAAAATTGTCATGTTAGACATCTGAAGAAATTTAGCACTGAAGCCATGTATTCTTTGGGCTTTAGCTTCACTTGGGTAAGATTGTTAAACCATGCCATTTTGAAAATGTGGCAGAATGTCAGCTACATGATTCACGTTCTGCTGTGGGGTGTGTGTGGCACCCTAACAGGTTTCCACAAATCACTTGGAAGCGCGCATCTCTGCTTCTTGGGAAGGTTCTCTTTAAGTTTAAAAGAAACTCCTGTGACTGGTTTTAAACACTTAAACCAGTGTTTGAGTGCCAAGTACTAAATTTCCAGTAGCATTTTTTATGGAAAGTTTTCTTATACAGTAAAAATAGACAAACACCCCTTAAATTTCACTTCATATGCACAGTTCTTGTAATTACTTGTTATAGTAAGCAGTTTGTAGTCCACCAGTGTTGTCCAATATCTGGTCGTAAGGATTTTAATCATTAAATCTTAATAAACCAAACTAATGGAATATTCATATTCTTACATTTTAAGGTAGCACTGATACTTCTTTGAAGAGAGTAAATACAGGTGTTTTTTCTTTTTAGGGTCATGAATTTTATAATCCACAAAAGAAAAACTACATTTTTCTGCGAAATGCAGCAGAAGAGCTAAAGCCTAGGAATAAGAAGTAGTGAGTATGAGTTTGACTTGCGTTACTCTGCTGATTTTCTGCCATTCCTGCCTCTACTCCACTGCTATTATGCCATTTGTGCCCTATTGTGCCACGGTTCAGTCAACTTTGGATGGCCAACATTTAGCAGGAACTGTAAAAATTACATTCAATGTGTTCTGACTTGCTGGAGAACATTTTTTCAAATCAGATATTCCAGTGTGTATAAGAAAGAGAGGGTAGTATTCACGTGACTTTAACCACTGTCTGTTCAGCAGCAATAATTGCAGCAAAACCTAAATCTGGGTTAGATATTCCTGCTTAAAAGTGCAACCATTTGTATCTATGGATTTATTTTGTTAGTACTGCATTAAAATATGTTAATTATAATGGTTCTGGAGAAGTTGTATAAATACTGTATTTTTTGTAAGTACTTGAGGAATTGCAAGTAATTCTTCTCAAAGGAGTCTTGTTATTACTTAATATTCAGGGGTTCTTTCATTGCTTTCTGATTTTTAAAATGCAAGTATTGTCTATGGTATGCCAGGAAGAAATGCCTTGCAAATTGTTTTCCCTAATTTTTTTTGGATGAATTTGGTAAGTATGTAAGTGGCCAATAGCAGTGACAGAAA
Organism: Aegotheles bennettii; assembly: GCA_013398125.1. NCBI lineage: Eukaryota > Metazoa > Chordata > Aves > Caprimulgiformes > Aegothelidae > Aegotheles > Aegotheles bennettii. The sequence continues at coordinate 1,056,040 of VZRW01009362.1, read as the reverse complement.
CTTGAGCCAGAAGGTGGGCACAGTGCAAATTCTGCTTCAGTTTTTTCAGCAATGGCCAGGACTTTTGAGCCAACGATACTCATGCGTATGCTAGTCCCAAGGAGAAATTGTCAGGTGTGCCAAGTGATACATAGTTCAGTGGTATGAGCAAACCATTAAAGGGTTTGTTTTGTTCATGACCAAACCAATGTGTGCAAAATACTTGTGGCCTAAACTGCTTTAAAACTGACACATTTAAAGTTAAAAGTTAGTTATTTTACATGTCTCTTAACATGTTTTTGTCCCTTAACAGGGGTTTCTGGACTGAAAAAAAGTACTCATTTTTGTATTTACTAGAAAGTAGTGCTGATGAGTTTCATCCTGATCAAAAATGCTGTGAAACAAAACAAGTGGGTCTCTTTCTGACTTGAATCTATCACTGTTTACTTTTAACTTAGCCCGTTGTATACATGCCAAAGTTTTCTTTTCAGAAGTGAATGCTTATTATTCCTGTTTAACTATTGTTTGACAATGATTAAATAAAGATGGGGAGGACGCATGTATAGAAGTACCTGTCATATTGTACAAATTTTCTGTAAAACTTGTTATGTTGTAACACTTATGGCTATGAATTCATGCTACATTTAAAATAAAATTTTTACAAAATGCCTTTTTATATTGAGAAGTTTTATTATAATCACACTGGCGAGGTGTTGCGCTTCACTTCTGAAAGCAGCTTCTTGTCCTGTAATTCAGATACATTTTCTGAAAGTAAAGGACTTTTCCTCCAGCTGCTTGAGCTGGCAATCTAATGCTTTTTCATTACAAATTACTCCTGTGGTTTTGCACCAAAGAATTAAAAGGACTAGTGTGAAAGGCCTTTTGTTTTATGAGAATGAATCAAGTTCCTTTCTGTCTCAACAGCTGAACACCTGATGATTTGTCTTTAGTACAAATGAACCACACTATTTTCAAACACTCTATAGCCTCCTGGTCCTTTAACTCTTCCCTTTTATGGTGTCTGTCAGTTTTTGTTGGGTGTGTATTTCTTGTTTGGTATAGTTGTTTAGTTGAGGAAAGTCCATGAAATACACTCTGCTGATGGAGATGCTCTTTCCTGAGTTTTGTTGCTCAAGTTGGTTTTTTTTTCCCTGCTACTTCTATACTTTACATGGTTTTAGGTTTCACATTTGTGGAGTATTTGTTTTCTTTAAGGTAGGAAAAAGTTCCCAGCAGTTACATCAATAGCTGGTTATTTGCTCAGACATTTATTTTGGTTTTGTTGAATTTTATTTTTAAAGGCTGTGATTGTTATGCTGCAATCTTTGGTTGTTAGCACATTTTTCTAATTTTCCCAGTTAAATGAATGCTACCAAGCAATTGCAGGCTAAAGGTAAAGTGTGTGTGATCCATTGGTGGCAGAAAAAAATAATTCTAATCTCCTGTGTGCAGAACTCCCACTGGCATAAACAGGGAAGAATGGAATGTATCATCTGTTCCTTGTTTAAAAAAATCTGTTTCTTTGTTTAAGAATGTGAACACTTAACAATGTGAATGAATGATGAGAAAATAGATTCACTCTAGTTCAGCAGGTACATTTCTGCTGGATCCAGTGGAGTTGCACCTACTTAAGTGGATACTAAGTTTGGCCAAAATATATTTTCATTCTGAAACCAGCACTGGTAAGTCTCTTGTTTGGTAATACAGTTCTGTGTTAATATGTCGAGTCCTTATTCTCCTGTTGGAATCAATTTCTTTTCATCTGTCAGTGAGGTTTCAGAATTACTTAATAATCACATTAATTGTTCATACTAATTTTAGAAGGGCATATTTTCCATTACGTTGCTGTGCACATTAGATGTATTCAATTGGGAGGACAGAGTCAAACTTTGAACTGATTTGTTTTCCATTACTCAAGTTAAGAGAATGCATTGGCAAATTACTCCTCCCTGGAATTATTGTGAGGTTCTCTTGTAAAGTAGACACAGCTGTATCCCTTCAAGCATCAAACATGTAGTGAGGGCTTATTCACGCACAAGTAAGTGTTAGTGCACGTTCTGGAAATGTATTAACTTGCTGTTCTATGGCACTTACCTGTTAAAAAAACATGAATTAAGCATAATGTAAGATTCTAAACCTGTGTACACAGAGCTAACCGTAGGAATTCTAGATTTATAACTAATTTTCATAAACTTTTTGAAAGTTTGCTGTCAATCTTTGTGTTTTATTGCAGAAAAACGCTCTGGTATAAAGAGTAACTCAGGCCCCACAAAATAGGGACATTGTATAAAAATTTCCAGATAAGTTATCTTAACCTTGTTCCTGCTAGTCTCACACCTCGGTGCTCTTGCATGTTGGTTTAATAAAGTGTATTTTGGAAAACAAAGCAAGTAACAAAAAGTTTGTCTGCTAAAGCCTTTTGCAAATGAAAACAAGACATGTTTGCACAGTGGCAAGCAGTCAGGCAGAGTATCTTAATTTACCATCTGTCAGATGAAATGCAGTAGCTAAATTGGTGAGTAGTACAGCTTAGCTCCCAGGCTAAGAAAACGGGTTAGTTTGAGTCATCCTCCGGAGAAGTATGGATTTGGGATAGAGGTGGAGTTAGGTGCATGTGGGAAAATTCAATAAAACTATTGCTCAGGCCTGGTTCCATTTAATAGTGATTGAGTGCTGTTTGCAGATGAGGTGTTTAGGCAACTGTGGAATTGTGTCAAACCAGTCTCAAAAGGTCTACAGTGTCTGCCTTTGATATGGTAGAAGCCACTTATTTCTTGTTTGCTTTTCTGCTGGTTTTGTTTGTAGAGATGGACCAGGACAAAATGAAATATTAAGCTTTATGCTGTTATGTTTTTAAATCTCCAAATTCACTAGCTAAGCATCGTTTGCAGTCTGGGGTGGGACTAACTTTACCTTCTTTGGAAGTTGTAGGTGGAGGCTCACTATGTGTAACCTTTCCCCTAGGGTGTTCAGCACCAGCCAGGTGTGAACCATCACCTAGTGCTGCAACACAAAATAGTGAATGGAACAATTTCGGAATAAAACCAACTCACTAAAAATTTTCTACAGTAGCAGTTGCAGTGTGCACAAAATAGAGCTCTACATGTGTAATTTAAAGCTGTTGCTGTAAATACCCTCTTATGCCAGGAGATGGCAGCATTGATGGCGTCTTTAGGAAAGCTTTCCCTGCAGCATGGGCTGCTGCACGCTTGGCTCCACTGAAGTTCACTATGGAGCTCACAGTGGTGCTCGCTATCCCGAAATACTCAGAGAATGAAGATACATACAGGATGGAAATACTTTTAAATTTGATTTTACAAGAGTGTACGTGATATCTATCCATAAATGTGAACCAAGACTCTTTTAGAACAAGCTATGGGATGCTCTTTTAGCTGCTCAGAGAGACATCTGTATGGCTGCCTGAGTTTTGAGGACCTGGGTGGTATTAAAGGTGTTGCCAGCATGTTTGGGGACCAGACATTTTAAGAGTTTAGAATTAGGTGAGGGTGGAGCTGAGTGAGTTAGTGTATGAGCTGGGCTATTGGCTATTAGCATTCTAATTAACTTTTCTTTCTAAGACAAATTTTAATAACTTAGACTGGTTTTCATACTGCTGTCGTGGGAGACTGTAGATTTAAAACTGGTCAATAACTCCAGGTTTTTTTTCTAAACTGGGTTTCTGAAAGGAAGAAAGAAAAAAGCCAGTAAAACTACTTGACTGGCAAACAAACAGGTGAGCTCAGTGATAAACTGCTTAAATACAAGGTAAGCTTAGGTGTCTGTACAGGCAGTACAGGGACCATCCTGCAGCTCTCAGCAGTAGGACAGCCATTTTAAACGTGGAAACTGCTGCTGTTCTTCCCTTGCCAGGTCAGAACAAACGAAGGACCATCAGCTGGCTGGCTGGGATGGTTCAGCAGACAGATGCTGGTACTGTCATTGTGCAATATGTTCTGTGTACACACGGAGCAGCCTGTGTCCCCAAGAATCTGCAGCAGGAAACAAGCTCATGAGAATACAGCCACTGGAGTGGCACACTGGGATACTGCAACTACCAGCATTAGGAATTAGAAGTGGCAGTGATATGTCTGCACTGCCCCAGGTGGGTCCTGCTTGGCATGGGCAGAGGTGGGTGCAGCACAGACAGGCAGGCTGGCGGGTACCTGTTCCAGTTGGATCAGACTCATTCCTCAAATGCAAAGCAAGCCTCCGTTTATTTGTACCACTTACCAGCTTCTGAAATGGGGATAGTGCTACATTAGGTGAAAGGAATTCACACCGTTTGGGACTTGCTTGTAGGGTAATATGAGTCTGAGGCAATATCCCCAAGGGAATACGCCTGGGGAACACTTGCACGTTGACAGAGCAATTTCAATTGTTTGTGTTGCATCAGTTCTGCAAATACTTTTTGTTATAGTGCATGAAAGATACAATATCTGTCAACATTGGCTTTGTAAAGAGAGACCGTTTTCTTATGTTGACTAATTACCCAGTGAATATATTCAGTTTGAAGAGACACTTCAATAATTTATCAGGCATGTGCCAGGTAATATAGGAGCTTTTGTCTTACTAGCGGCATAGATCTTCAATCAAGTGTAACTCAATCTCTGGCTTTATGTATTCAAGGAAGTGTTTCGTATAGCTCCTGTATCAAGTGCCACTGAAAAGCAGGCCTAGATAAAAGATTAAGGTAATGCTCTTAACTGTGAATAGGAAAAGTTTACCCTTTACTGTCCAGTATATCTTTGGTAGGCAATAACATCTTTATACCTTGAAGTATGTATATGCTGAGATCCCAAACGAGTTTGTAGTGATAGAAAAATGCTGGAAACTGCTTGTTAGAGACCCAGGCCAGTGAAGTTTCTCCTCACTTTATGGTGCTGACTTTACAAGTGCTCTGTAGTTTGATACTGAATGCTTTCTGTCATTAGTATTTCCTAAATGCAAATCACAAGTGGTGCTGCATTCTTTGGTTTGCTGGATCAGATAAGGAAAATCATGATGTTCAGTTCCTGGGAACACTATGAAGCAAAACTCAAGTAACGGATTTTCTTCAAGCCCTCCCAAGGTATTCAATCACAGTTGTGCTGTCTCCCAGGAAGTTTTAAGTTCAAATGTCCTTTTTTGAGCTACTGTCAACTGGTTCAGCCATCTTTCTCTGCTGGCCTACAGCACAACAACTGATCTATAACAAAGGGAGGTGTATTTTTTTTTTTAATAGACCATGATTATTGTATTTGGTAAAGTGCAAAAATAATGCAATAGCTCAAATTGGTCTCAAATGACTAAAAGCAGAGTTAAAATACAATTCGTTTTTTCTTTGGGAAGGCAGCTGTCTGCCATGCTCCTGCTCTTAATGTGGAGTGGGATTCATATGGACTCAAAAGGAGAGATATCACTTACTGACAGGTAATTGCTTTCTACAGACATCCGACTCTTTTCCTTGGCCGTCTCCTTTTTCTACATAATGTTCATTCATGGTTAGCAGTGGGCATGCAGACAGTAATTGGTTGTTTATGCATTAATGTTTAATTTATAGAACAGTATATATATATATTTGTAGAGAACAACTTTTGTGTCTGTTGAATGTTGTCAGACTTCAAACGTGAGTATGTAGCATTTCAGAAACACATTTGCTGCACTGAAACAGCTTTTCACAAAAGCACAGAAAGATGGGAAATGTCTGTTAAAAGAGAACAGCTTAGCAAAACCTTTTCCATTGAACCCTTCTCCTATCGAGCTTTTGTTCAACCACAGGCTGTGTGATGCAGTTCGAGCCATTCTGTAATGCTGACCTATGTCTTTCACAATGGCTTAGGTCATCCAGTTCATCATCTGGGCACCTTTCTTTGGTGGTCCTGCCAGCAGCAGTGAGGAAACGAAAGAGAAGATGATTGAACCCTCCAAACTATCCTGAACGTGGCTTGGCCCAGGGAAAAGTTCCCTAATAGCAACTTTCCTATCATGGAGTCATCTTGCTCTTACTAGGCCTCCTTATCTTCTGGACGGTGCTGTCCAAACTGCCCTTCTGTTAAGGAAACAGAAGAGTTGTTTATATTTCCTATAGGCCAATGAAAATGTCCTTTGAGGTGGGCCTGGCCTTGGCAGCCCCAGGCTGGCGAAAGGCAAACCATGCTCCAAGAAGCAAGAATGGATTTCCTGATTTAGTACCAATCCCCACACTTCACTCACAAGCTTGACTTTACTTCACAAATACAGATCAACTGATCTATCAACCTATTTCTGCCTTCCTGAGAACGTAATATATACCTTCCTTAATGTCTTACACCCTTCTCTGTGTGCTTGTCCACTCACTAGAAGCACGATGTAGTCACTGCCCCATGTGATTTAGCAGGAAATGCCCTGCCTGGTTCAGTTGTGTTCAGCTGATGTCATTGTCCTGCTGCAAGGTTGGGGACATCATGTTGCTGGCAATTGCCTGTTGAGCTATTGGTGGCTTTTCCTCATCAGCCATGACTGCAGTGCTCCAGCCAGTTGTATGTGGGTGTTGTCCAGTAAGGAACTGGATGGTATCGCCTGGGTGAGCTGTGACCCTTGCGGTCTGTGTTTCAGCAGTGTGGTAAGGGAGTTTTTTGTAAAAGGCACATTTTAGGCCTTTTGAAATCCTGTAGAAGCTGGAATTATTCTGCCCAGATTTCAGTCCAGGTAATTGTGTTTTTCTTTTTAAATACCTTTCCAGGCTCCATGGATATAGCTTTTGTATCTACTGCTGATAAGTTGTTTTGATGTCTTGACAGTTCAATTGTGTTCATACCCTGTTCAGAGCCACGGCAACGAATCTCTGCTGCCTTGTGTTTGAATAGAGTAGACATGGTAACTAGGAGGCTATAAGAGTTTCTAACTAAACCTTAAAAGAAGGTTAATTACATACCATGCTGATCATATTTTTTTTATCTGTATGGTATTCTGCACTTGGCCAGGTTCATTGCAGGCATTAAATACCTTCTAAAAGTATCAGAAATTTGAAGGGTGATAGGAGAGGATTATTTATCTCATTGGATGTGAGTAGACTGTATTATTAAGGTGTAAAATGCAGGAACCTGCAGAAAGGGATACAACCAGGTTCAGGAGGTGCCCCAGATGGGTCAGACCTGGGTATGTGAACCTGTCGGAGGTTGGATAGAAAGGGCCCGCCTGAGGTCTGACCCAGTGCTATTGATGTGTTCCAGCTCTGAATTCTCTTCTCTTTTGCTGTTAAGAACATCTCTCTTGCCCGTAGAACTGTGTTGTATGTCCCAGAGCTGAGATGTCTTGTTTAATGTTCTTCTGTATCCTGACCATTCCCTCACTGGAGTAGGTGGACACTTCCTGCTCAATCTATGCTACCAGTATCACGTGCAATCCCATGAAAAGGTCATGGCACGTGGCCCTGGCAGCTCAGGCAGAGATTGTTAGGAACCTTCTAGTGTTGTCTTTTCTTTTTCAAAATCAGAAAATACAACTTAGTTTTAACATAACAGCGCAACAAAAACTAGGAACAAAAAATTAAATTTTTAATGCTGCTTCAAAATGCCTGAAATTTTCTGCTTTCTTCCTTTAAAGAATAATAAATGACTTTTGCTTATTTTAAAATGTAGTTTTTGGTTTTCAAAACACTAACAGCAGTATGAAGTTACAATTAATATTTTCCCAAAGTAAAATACAAAATTGAAATAGTGAAAACATTTCTTGAACTGTTGTGAGATGTAAGCTTTGCAGTTTGACTCAAGTGGAATGTTTTTTCTAAGAAACTTTTTCAAGGAGGAAAACCCTTTTGTTCAATAATTAAATCCCAGCCTGAGAGAACTGGGACGATGTTTTCATTAAAGAGACAGAATTTCTGTGCACAAATTTAGGAAAGGAACAATATCTTTATTTGAGGTTGTGTTTAGCAGATGATGGCTGGTGGTTTTGTCTCATTATCTTTCTCTCCCTCTTCCCCATGCCCTGCCCTGCTCTTCAGATTTTTGGGTACCTGAGCTTGTTCCTAAGGAGAGTCTTCCTCCATGGCATCACCAAAAGTAAACTTGAGGAAATGGGCAGTATTTTGGCCTATGTATTTAATGTTCTGACATCACCTATCAATAGCAGGAAAATGGACCTCTCTATCTGACAGCTTCTGTTCCCACTACTTACTATCAATGGAGGAATTGTAGTAGAAAATCTGGATAGAAACTTCTAGTCCAGAAACAGCCATGAGTTGTTTGCTTTGTCCTGTTCCTTTTCTGTTTCTTACTTTATCATCTCTTTCCTGTATTCTCCTACAAAATGAAGAAACTGAAATCAGCTAGTGAGGGGTTTCACAGGTTTGTTGCATTATTTAGTTGCAGTGTGAACATCACAGCACTTTTGTTAGTTTATTCACTATTAGGCCAAAGAGTGATCATCCCCAAGGTCACAGGACAGGCAAGGGTTACCATTTCTCTAGGCCAAGACATTACAATACTGATGATGACAAAACTATTTGGTATAGATGCCCACAATGCCAGAAAACAAGTCACCATCCTAATCAAGGGCAGTATTTTCATCCCTCACAAAGGCAGCCCAGCTCCCTGCTGGCAGACTGTGACAATCCCCAGTTGGCAGGCCCAGCCAGAGCCACTGTATCCCTCGTGCATTGTCATTCCAGCTCCCCAGCGGGCTCTGCCAAGACTGGGTCTAGTCTGCTTGGCTGGGACATTTACACACACAATTCCCAGGAGTCTACCTGGGATAAACAACACATCAGAGATCGTGGAAGGGAAATTCCCCAAGAGCAGAGTAACTAGCACCAGTTTGCTGTTACCAGCACCAATAAATGCAGGTTTGACCAGCCAAGGTGCATTGCAGCACATGTTCACCACTAGTCCACTGAAGCACCTTTCCTTGCTGACCTAATCCTTCCTGGTCCCAGGCAAGTGGCTCATTCCTCCCTGTGACATGCTGTAATGTGCATGCTCAGCACAAGAACACATGGAAGAAAAAGTGCCGAGCTACTGTGTTACAGCTGAGCCTTGTCTCTGAGATGCTCATGGGAAACAGTGATGGTGGTGGTGTGAGCTGCAGGGGGACCTACTGCCACAATGTGTCTTCCTAGCAAAGGAAGCTCTGACAGTGGCAGCACCCAGCTGACAGTGGTTTACCATCTGGTGGACTTTGATTCCTAACATTGCCCATTGGTCCTGGGAAGTGCAGGACCAGAGGAGTGGGGAATAGCAAGAGCAAGTTCAGGACACACACTGTCAATAAAGAACAAAGCACAACGTTCCTGATTACAGAAGTTCTTGCTGGTAGCTGCAGGCCTACAAGCAATGTGATGGCATAGCCTCTTAGTTTCATTGGCCATTATTCCTCTTGTGCCTATATTTTAATCCAGACTTATATCCAAGACTTGCATTGCAGCTCTGCTTCCTGGGGCGGGATCCTTCAAGCAGTTATGAGCTCTGCAGCTTCTCTCCCTAGCCTCTGTTTTATTTTTAGGGAATCTTGTTAGCCGTTATGGTGATTCAGTCCTGGCACAGACACACAACTTTCATTTCATGAAGTGATATCAGGTGGGAGGGCAGGAAAGTTTGGAGAAGTAGAACTAGTCTTTTAATGACCTTTCCCTTCACCAGTCTCTCTAAAACGTGCTTATGGTCTAGTCAGGTGTCCCATTTGTTGCTCCTCTCAATCCCAGAGTTACCAATGTCCATATCCATGTAGCATCCTATTAGGTTCTTTTATTGCAGGTTACTTGCATCATTAAAACAGATCATTCTGTGACTGCTAGAGCTGCTGATCTGCTTCTGTGTAACTAGCATAGCCAGCAAAGGAGATAGAGTTTACTCAGCATTCCCAGTTCTGAAATACTTCAGAAGAGGAAATAGTCCTATTGGAAGATTCCTACTGAAACAAAAGCCTGTTCAAAAAGGAGTCCTCATTAGGAACATCCTCTACTCAAATATTTTGTCACAAACAGCCTGACAAGGAAGGGTTTTTATTTTTAAATGCTTGTTGCAGCAGTGGGTTCGAGTTAAGCAGTGGTCCTGGTGTGTTCAGGGCATCAAAGCAGAAAATCTGAGACAAATGGCCCAGATGCAGAATTTCCTGCTATAACCTAAACCAAATGCCACTGAATGCAGCTTCCCTCAAGATCTCCCAGCTACGCTACCGTTCACAGCCTAGCTGGTGGCCAGCATCCAGACTGAGCATTAGTAAAACTAACAAACCAAACAGTTCCCACAGTAAGTCCCTTGCTCCCCAGCTAACTTATTTAACTGTGGAGCTTCTAAGAGGGATGTTTCATCTACTGTTGTTGCAATAACCAGTAAGTGGGTATCCATGACAAAACCCAAGGGCACTGCCCTACAGCAATGAAGTCTTGGCTAAGCAGCAGCAGACACCGAAAAAGGTCAGAGCTCCACAGTAGCCCTTCTCCATTTTAAAAATAAAGCCCATCAGTTTCATAAGAAATGAAGGAGGTTCTTCAGTGGCTTTTAAGTCAGACTTGGGATGTATCAACACAATTCCCCCAAGGACGACAAAGGAAGAAAGGGAAATGCTCAGACAAGTGTACAAGGGGAGCACCACAGAGCTGCACTGACATTCATTCTGCCCATCCCTCCCAACAGAGCCACAGGAACAGAAAAGACTTTGTGGTTTGCAGAGGTCAAGGAGCAGGGCTAGCTTTTTCCCATCTCTCTGTCCTGTTCTTGTGCTACTCTGCCATAATTTGGTTTTCTTCCTTTAGCCAGGGACCATTCCCATATGGTTCTGTACCTGGCTGGTCTTGCAGTGCCACTTTCTGTACGATTTTCAGTGGAATCCAGGACACTTGGTTTGGTGATCTGCAGCTGCTCCATTTCATGTCTTGGATAATGCTGCTGAAGTCCACCAGAAGGAGCCTTTGTGTATCAGTTTTGCATAAACCTCAAGGAATATATTAAAGTGTAAGTAAAAAGCCAGTGAGTTATCTTAATTATGTTGAATTACCATAAAATTATTCTTCCCAATCTGTATGAGAATAGAATGCTCTGGATTTGCAGTACAAATCCTATACATTAAGAATACAGATGGTTGTACATTGCTGCTAAAGATGACTTTTCTCCAAGCCTCCTCACTGATTGACCAGTGTAGTTTTATTTCCTAATAAACACAAAGAACTAAGTGTAGCCCTACAATAGCACATATCTGATCTGTGTTCCCCTTTTTGCTTGCAGTCTGCTCTCAGATTTGTGCTAAGCATTGTCCAGCATTCCCCAAGGCGGCTTCACACTTCAAGATGCTCCTGTCTCTGCAGGAGCTCTCTTTGACCAGAGAAACTTGAAACGTACTCCTCTGGGGTACTCTTCTCATTGTAGTAAAAGCATAGGATGGTGTTAACAAACCAGCTCTGCCAGGCTCCTGCAGTTTTGATCTAGTGGCTGGATTTTACCTGTAGGTGTTTGTTTTGGGGAGGATGACTGCTTATCACAACAACAAAGGAAAAAATGTAAAAAATAAATGAACTCACATGAAGTCACCCTTACTTGTTCTCTCTTCTCTTTTCCGCTGTGTTTGTGGTAACAGCCCATTAGACCCTGTGCATATAAGAGCTGTGCCATGAGACAGGAGATTTCATTTCCCATCCTGCTTTCCAGGGTGTGGCAAAACAAATGCACATTCCCCCACCACAGCAGCAGTGCTGTGGGGTTTGCAGTGAGCACTAAGCACAGGTTTAGTCCTGATTTCTTTCTTGCTCTGTTCCTGCCTCTATGAAAGGAGAGGAACTGGGATTCCTCCTTTGAGAGATGTGGGGCTCCTGTTTGAAGGGGAAAAAAGTACGTGATGTTTTTCTTCCCCCTGCCCAGTGTAAGCATCAATAACTGAGACAGTTCTGGTAGGTTTTGAGAACTCTGTGAGCCTTGCCTTGCTTGCGGAGGAGCTGGAGTCTGTTTGGCTGATTTGAATCTTTGCCATCCTTTGGAGCAGAATGAAGCTCTGTAAAAGGACAGCAACTGAATGCCAACTGGGTTGTCATTAGCTCGGGCGGCCCAGGAAGCAGCTGATGTGCAGTTTGTGGTGGAAGTCATGCAGACAGGAGGGGTATGACTCAGTGGTGGAGAGGCCCCAGCCTCTGGCTGTATTCAGACCCCAAAGGTGTGTTCTGGGCTTGCTGTTGGGATGGACCAGGGACAGCTGGTGGCTGCTCATACACATCACTGCATAAAACACAAAGCTCCAAGGATTCCCACGTGACCATCCCTTCTGCAGAAGGCTGTTAATGTTGCAGTGATGTTGGGTGCTGCTGGCCCAGCTCCATCTTTCTTCCACAGTAATCAATCAAAACATGTCCCAGTCTTGAAGTCTGGGGCTTTCAGAATGAAAAGCTTAATGGCTTTCCTTGGCTTTTTTTTTTTTCTTTTATGAGGCATAGGGTGTTTAGAACTATGGAAGCAGTGCAAGAAAAATATTAATGAATAACTATTGAGTGCAGACATTAACGCATTCCTTTCTCTTGAAATAACTGGCTTTTCTCTGTGGGCTCTGTAAAAGAAAATTGTCTGCAGAGTCTGAACCTGCTGTATAGATGCCAAAGTAGATGGTGATTTAGAACTTCACTGGCTTTTTTGCTACAATGTTACCTCCACATTTATCATGTGGCAAAAAAATACCTCTTTCTTTGCCAAACGATAACCCTGTAGAGGCAAGATAAACATAAGCCACAAGTGCAGTTCTGGAGGTTCTGGCTGATGAGTTTCTGGGTGATGAAAACTGGGAATGAAAAATGTTTCCTAGGACCCCCTCCCACAGCCTAGGCTTTAACCCACGTTGTGGGGGAGGAATACAAGCATCCGAGCACTCCGCCACTGGGGTGTTCTCCAAGAGCTGATTCTGAGGCACCGAGTAGCTTTTAGCTTTTATTTTCCTGCAGTTACAGAGGGTTCTGTGAATCAAGTACGGGGCTGCACTATAGTAACTTTACTCTCAGCTTTAAACCCCAGCTGCTCCAGGTCAGGGCTGAAAACTACAGATCAAAGACATTGGCATTTCATCTCCTCCCTTGCATGAGCTGCCCACCCTGGAAGGGAGCGAAGTGCAAAGGGGGGGCAGTGGAGAGGAACCCCATTGCTGACCACCAGCATAAATGGGAGTAATGCATCCCTGTTCCACAGAGGCGGCTGCACAGACTGCCCTGTGTCCAGGGTCGAAGCAAGATGCTTAGGAACCTGCTGAAGAAAGATACTTTCGGACCTCTGGTCAGTGTTTAAACCCCTGGCCAGCCCTCCTTGTTGACTTGGTGCCAGCCCATCCCTCCCTCCTGCCTTGGCTTCCCAACGTGCCCCTGCACCCAGCGTGCCACAAAGGCTGGCAGACTGCTCGGTGGCTTTGTCCTTGCGTCCGAACCTGCCAGGGGTTGGACACTTGCCGTTGAGATCGTTGTGCAATTGGAGGGAGGGACGGGGGGGTGCGTGTGGGCACAGCCCTCTGCGAGGCGGTTTTCTCCGGCGGGCTCCTGCGGGAGCAGCCCCCTCGCC
>VZRW01009362.1:1022266-1041853 GCA_013398125.1 Aegotheles bennettii | reverse complement strand
ACGGCGCTGCCGCCCGTCCCGCGGCCGCTGCTCGCGGTGGCTCCCGGGGCTGGGCCAGGACAGAGCTGGGGTGGGAGGGAACCCCCCGTGCCGGCCGGGGCCGTGCCGTTCATTTCAGCACCTCCTCGCCCCGGGCCCCGCTGTGTTTCCTAGCGGGCTCCAGCATCGCACCCGCTCGGGAGCGCAGCCCCTCGCCTGCCCGCAGCCCTGGGACCGGCTCCGCCGCTTCTTGAAGAAGCACAGGGGAGGAGGTGGAAGGGCAAGGCGAAACGACTGGGAGTAGCTTGGCGAGGGGGGAGCCCTCTGTTCTATCGAGTCCCCAGGAGCCTTTCCCATCTTGCTGTGCACGGAGTGGTGTTCGGCTCCCGATTCAAAATAGAACAATAAATAAACTCTGCTTAGTGCCCGTTGCTGGAGTGTTTATAAAGTGCCGTTGCTACAAACAAGGCTGTGCTTAATTCCAGGTGACCATGGCTGACAGAGCTGCAGCTGAAAGAGCGTGCAAAGACCCAAACCCCATCATTGATGGCAGGAAAGCAAATGTGAACCTGGCCTATTTGGGAGCAAAACCAAGGAGTATTCAAACTGGTGAGGCACCCAGGAGATCCCATCTCTCTCTATCAGAATAACTTGTAAGGCAAGGAATCAAATTACTCAAGCTGGATTCATCTGATCTGATGATGCGTGCTTATGCCTCGTGGTTTTGATTGTTGACTGAGGATGCTGTAGCCCAGTTACCTCTCTTCCATACCTTCTTGCTCATACCTGTGACACTGGTGTTAAGCACCTAAGCTCATATAACTGAGTTAAAGCTCTTTTCTTCAGTGGCTAATCCGTTTTCCCGTTATCCTCTCCGTTACATCGGTGTTATCAGTAGGATCCATTTCATCGTTCTGCCCTTTGGTTTGATGACCACAGTACCCAATGTGTGAAATAAGGCATTTTACCCCGTTGTCTGTTCAGTACTAGCACTTTCACACTGTTCTTTAATCTGAATTCCCACCTGGTCCCCGTACATATCACATACACATATTAAAATGAACTTGCTTCTAAATGGGGCTCTGAATTTGCTCACATGCATAGCAGATGAAATGCATGTGGTCTGAGGTGTAATTCTGCATGTATTATGAGTTGAATGTTACAATGGATGCCATTCATTAATATTTCTTTTTTCTGAACACTTTTTTAGGTTTTACCATAGGTGTGCAGCAGCTTCATCCAGCCTTCATTCAGCGACCCTTTGGGTAAGTGGAAATGTTTCTTAACAGTCTGTTTGAAACCAAATTCATGAATCAACTTCCTTATTATTTAAAATGCCTGAAGAAGGCCTTAGCTGTCAAGAGTGGACAGTTTCAACAGCTGTTGTTAATGTTTGGAGTACTTTATTTCTGGTGAAGATTTCAGAAGTTTTGTGCATTTGTCAGCTTTAATGTAATTCCCAAAGATCCTCCTTTATCCTCGGTAAATCTTAGTCATAATAACCTCAATGCATTGCTCTCTGCTTTGCCAACTTCAAGAATTCACAAGAATTCAAATAAATGGAAAGTAGTTTCTCTATTATAGTACTTAAGGTGTCAAAACAATTAAGCAAATTCTGTTCTCATGTTTCTCAGATAAGATCTTCTGCTTCCTCTGTGCCGTTTCCCACGTAATAATGCTTAGGATACAGTTTTATCCTAGAAAACAAATTGCATTGGAAACAAAGTCTGTTACTTAATGAAAGTAACATTAGGTCAAAAATTGATTTTGGACAGATGTTATACAAGGCTTGAATAGTCTGCAAAAGTGGGCTTTTGTCTGCTGTTTTCAATAGCTTATACCATCCCTGCTCGGTTAGAAAAGTCCTCTTTTTATACATCTAATAGGATCTGGCAGCTGCTCGGCAAAAGACAAGTGTGCTTCATGAGAACAATAGCGACTGTCATACTGCCTTCATTTAACTGTTTAATGATTGATGCAGTTCTTTTTTTACACCATTTCAGAAAGTGAATATTGATAGGGTTTTTATTATTATTTTCTAAGAGCATTAAGAAAGTAGGTGCATTTTTTAAAGCTTTTGAGCACTTCTCTGTTGTGTTTCTTGTGTGACTCTAATATAAATAGATGGGATTTTGGCCTTTGTCAACAGAAGTACTTCATCCCTTCCCTGCTCTCTGCTTGTGTTTTTTTAGCAGTGGGGTTTTTGTTTTTTTTTAAAGAAAAAAAATCTGCTAACAACAAACCAGAAACTTTTGCTCCTCTGCCCTCATGCCTGCATTTGCCAACTGCCTGGGTAATCTCATTCCAATGAGTTTATGGATATAAGAAACTGTGTTGCCACAATAGTGCACACCCAGTGTACGTGTGTTGTGTATGGTTCAAACATGCCAGTTTTTGTAAGTGGTTATGGCTCTGTTGGAAAGACTAGAAGAACATCTGTCATGAAGTGAAGAGTTATTTTTTTGGTACAAGAGCCATAGTAGTCTACGTAGACAAGATGCTGCTTTTTAATGGCTCTCCTTGCATGGGAGTTACAATAGGAGTTACAATAGCTTTCTTAGCTCCCAATAGCTCCCAAAGCAGGCAGCAGTGATACCTTGAGATGTGAACCCCAGAGGCTTTCCAAATTACACAGGAGTGCACAGGAGAAGTTGACTATAAAACCAGCCTGTTACGAGTTTTTCCACGCATGCTAACAGAAAAGAGCAAAATGGTGAAGCACGTTAAACTCCTCATGTTGGCAGAAGCACCGGCGCACGCCTGTTCCTCTTGCAGATAATCTGCTGTTCCTGTGGGTGCTGTTCCTACCCAGCAGCCGCAGCCCTGCAGCTCTGGAGAACAGAGTTTTTGAACAGTTTGCTTTTAGTTTCACATACACAGGAGTGTGGGATCAACTGACTACGTGTTTCTTGTGATCTAGACAGTTACTGTTCCAGTTCTTAGGCATTGGTTTCATCATTAAACCAGCAGAGCTGCAGTTAGCACATACAGCAGAGAGCACTGTAAATTATTTATCAGTTGCCAAGAGACAGGAACCAGGAGACTTGAGGGTTGGAGGAAGGGGATTATATATCATTATTTGCAAGCATCAGTAAACGAGAATTTTGTTGCATTCAGTCACTGCTAGAGCAGAATCACTGAAATTGTGGGTTTGGCAACACGTGGAGCCATTTACCTGAGCACCACAACTGGGGCTGCTCCATGGCTTTGGAGCAAAGCATCAGGTGCTCAGTCAGGCAGTGGAGCTTGGCTGCCCGTTCCCTCTTTCTCGTCAGTAGACCAACAAAATTAAGAGCCTGCCAGGTTCCACTCTTGCTTTCCATTGAACACACAACTTCCGTGGCCCTCTGTGGGATTTAAGGATAGATGAGGAGTTTGTCAGGGTCTAACAGGCTGGGGAAGCTTCATCACATTCCTGTTGTCCATTTGTTCTGCACTGTGTGGGGTGGATCCTGACCTTCCCCAAATGAAGTTCAGTGGCTCGACTGCTTTGCCCATGGTGAAAGACATTGCCCTGTTCTCCCTGCTGCAGTTCCTGTCTCTGCAAAGTGCTTGTGCCCAGGGGTGGGCATGCAGTTTCCAAAAGATGATTGTGATGGGCACTAGGTGTGCAAGCTGCACTTGGCAAGGAAGAAATGAATTAACAACCCATTAGGTGCTAGGCAGTTGAGTAAGAGGAAGCTGGAACATGACTGGCTGGCTATCAAGCCACAAAATGTAGGTTTTGGTGAAACCTGAAATGAATGGAAACTATGAAAATTGCCCAAACATCAGTGAGGATTATTTATAAACTAAGGCTTCCCCCTCAGCCCCAGGCACCCAAATGCAGCTGTAAATATTGCCTGGGGTATGCGGAACAGAAAGAGAAACTGAAGAGCCTCTCTCCTTCCTCCCGCTGCCCTGGCAGGGGAGGCACTGGCCCAGCAGACAGCACGGAGTCGGTAGTAAATCCTGTTTGAGCAGCAGCCTCTAGATTGTCGTAACTGGAGATCTTAACAGTAACACAAGGCGAAGGATGCGCCTGTGTCAGGGTGACTCTGCGATCTGGCTTCTGAGTTTAGGGAAGCAGCTTTAGGCCTGGAGGCTTAGCCTGGAGCTTACAGACTGCACTTTGCTTGGAGGCAGCTGGCAGTGCCACAATATCTGTCTGTCCCTGCAGCTACGGCCAGCACAGAGCTGTGCTGATGTGATCAGAGAAGGGGCAGACCCTTCCTCTGCAAATGGAGCTGTCTGTTACTGCACCACTGCCCCTTCTAAGAAATTTTGAGAAACATACGAACCTTCTTGGAAGCTGCTAGGACCAACTGTGTAGACAACTTGACCAGGAGTACATGGTGACATGGTAGAGCTGCTTGCTGCCCCCCTCTTGGTCCTCTCCTCTGGGACACTGGTGCTCAAGAGAGGTTTGAGTCTGCAGTAACCGGGGATTCCCTGGTTCTCCTCTTTGCAGCCGTGCTTGCTGCCCTGGACACGAGCTGTGCATGGTGATGCATTCCTGTGGCTGTGCCTCAGCGAAGGAGCTATCTGTGTGGGAGATCTACCAGTGGCTGAGTAAGTGACTGGGCTCTTGGAAACACACAGCTGTCTCTTGCAGCAGGATCCAGCTCTTTCCATATCTGTGCATTGGATGTTGCTGCTCCAGAGGCCCTGCTGCCCATCCTAGTGTAGTTGCTTATTTTGGTGGCCCCCTGACTCTGGCCCACGTTTGGTCTCGGGCAGCATCAGGAAGAGTTAAATCTCTGAAATTTCATGCACTGATGCTGCTGCAGTTGGGAAGTAAAGAAAGTCCCTCTTTGTGTCAGCCCACCCTCCCGCACAGCTGTTTATCCTTAAACCTTCTGTATTGGGTTAAAAATAAAAGGAGACAAACTTTCATCTTCTCTGTGGTTATGCTTATGAAGCAGCACATGCTGGCTGAGCTCTGCTCAGCCTCTGTCCGCTGGCACCCCCTGGGCTCTGCTTCCTACTGTGCCACTTAGCACAGAGCTGTGGGACCCCAGGCTGCTCCCCTGGGGACAGTGTCCCCCGCACCTGTTGTTTACCGTGTGCCAGTAACATGAAAGCTTTTGGGGGGGATTTCCTAAGAAACATTCAAATCCATTTTCCAAATGACTTCAGCTGCTGGTTCTCGGGCACGGGTGCTGCTATTCATACCGAACGCTTGCCAGCACAAAGAGATCCCTTTTTTTAAAAAATTATTTAAAGAGTAGATGTGTATTTATAAGCAGATCAGATGGTTTTGTAAATTTTTTTTAACATCTACTTCAAGGTGGCAAATGATGGTATTGGATCCAAGGGCTTGGTACACAATTCATTTTGGTTTGGAGCATAATTTGCTCATGTCCTCCATCTAGTACAGACCCATAGACCAATGCAAAAGGAGAGCACGTTCTGCTGTACAAACCTTACACTTGGCTACATAAATGGTGTGCCAAGCTCAAGGCAATGCTAGTCAATATTGATAGGGCAGGCTCCTGTCTAGCTAGTCCTTCTGCAGGGTGCCATGTGCCATTCAGCACAGTCAGGGCACAGGCCTGTGTGTGATGGAGAGCCAGGGTGAGCTGGCTCTGGCTTTGTCTTTACAGCACATGACTTGGGTTGGGCCATCTTCTCTGTGTGATTCCATTGCCTCTGCTGGATTTGCTTTTCATCCTCACCGGTGCCTTAGCAGCAGAGACCCAAGTCCTTTTCCCTTGTTGCAGGACCTGAGGAGTGGAAAATAAAAAAATCCTCCCGTTGTGATCTGGCAGGTGCCACTTAGTCCCAACGCAGTAGATTCATGCACGTGTCTGAATTTTCAGAGCAGCCTCGCTTGTACTTGATCTCATCTTTCCGTTGTGCAGCTGTTGGCATACTGTTCCCTAACTCTGTAGTATTAAGCACATGCCCAGTAATTTGGATGATAAATGCAGCTCTGACTGGCCTGCCTCTCAGCTTGAGGGCACCAGCGAGGGAATGAGACAGTTGTTGTGCTGATAATTTGGTAGCAAGGACACTGGGTCACTTCTAAATATGACTTATATGAAGAACTTGTTCCCCACAGATGGGAGCAAGCTACATACCAGAGCTAAATATACCCTATGATCACAAAAGATGAAAAGTCGTGGAGCTCAGAGTTAAAACTGAATCTCCTGTTTCTCGGTCTCTAAATCCTGTAAACAGGATCCTGCTGTCCCCTGCAGTTTCCCTGTTGCCAGCTTTGAGTGTTTCAGCTCTCCTGTGCCATCACCGAGCTGCTGCTGGCTCTGCTCCGGCCAGCGCAGCGGAGGCTGGGAAAGCTGGGGGGGGGCAGGCTCACAGCTCCCCCTGTGATCCCAGCTTGCAGGAAGGTGTGGAGAGAGGTGTGTTGTGCACTGTAGATCCACAAAGGCACAACTGGCAGCAGAGATCACTGAAACTCGTAAAATGCAATTTCTTTCTTGGCTGAGAAATTTCTTGTTTTATCAGCGTAGATTTCCTTTTGTCAAAAATAGCCATTTCATTGATTCCTCCATAGCTAAAGCATTCTGCTTCAAAACACTTCATCTATCCAAGAAAGAGTTTTTGATAAAGAAAATGTGTGGATGGTTTTAATTAAGTGTCAGTAGAAGGGATCATATGGAAAGAAAGGAAGCATGCTAAAAATGGAACAGATTGAAAGCAGTCAATTTAATATGTATTGTGCCAAAACTTGACAGGTACTTGAGAAGGCTTTGGAGATGTTTCTATAGCCTTTGGTTTTCTCCAAATTGCAGAAGAAAATTGGAAAGCTTAGTTAAAGGCAGAACTCCTGGAGCTGCCTTGGTTCATCTGTCAGAGCTGCTGGTTTTCCTTCTGGATGGACAGGATGAATCTAGCATCCTCCTGGGTTTCTCACACTGATGCTGAACGACTTGGGCTCCTGCTGTGCACTGGTGTGAGGCATTTTCTGTCTTATTCTGTCAGTTCATTTCTGTTTTGGTTGTGCTGATCACTCAAAAGGGGAAGGGTTTTTCCTTCTCTGGATAGCTGACTGCTTGTGGATAAACTTCCATGTGGCTTTTTCCTTGGTGCCAGATGGCTCTGGTTTCAGGCAGATGTTATCTCCTGCTACCTGAGCGTTTTTCAGCCTGCTTTTCCAAAACTATTTTTGTTCTGGCCCAACATGCCTTTGTTTGGGGCTATTTTTTTCTTTTTCCTTTGGGTGTGGGGGAAGCAGGATGCAGAGGATAAAGCTGTAAATTGTTGAGCCTGGCTAACTCATGGTGGAACTCAGTGTATTGATCTCAGACTCTTGGTTGAGCTGAGAAAAAGGGTTAGAACTTTGTGAGGAGATGTATTCTCATCTTTGGTCTGTAACCTCTTTTTTTTATTATTTCTTGTGATTTTTTTCCCCCATACCTCTGCACCAGCTATGGGGGAAGGTGTAGGTGCCAATTCTTGTTTCTGAGGGATCCACCTTCCTCTGCTATGGGCCATTAGTTTGTTGCATCATGAAATCAAAATGTGCTCGTGCTGCAATATGTGGACATTGCTGGTCTATAATAGGTTCTAAGTTACTGTGGTGCCTCCTGTTCCTTAAATTTTCTCTGTTCTGCCAAAATGAAAATAAATTGAAATCATGGATTGCTCTCGTATTCTAAATTTACGTTTGTATTTCTGGAGCAATGGTTTTGGTATGCTCAGCAACCAGCAGAGGTTATTACTGAATCCTGTAACACAATCGCTTTTTCTCTTGCGCTGATTCCAGCCTGGGACAGTCTCTTGTGGCAGGTTGTTCCTTGGTGATTGCCACCAGTGTGGTGATGGCTGGTCCCCAGAGGGAAGAAGGGAACCAGTCGCGTACCTTTCTGCACAGGCTGCTGTGTAAATCTTCCCAGAGGAGGATGAGTAGAAGATGGATAGGCAGATCAGTTACAAGATGAGCAGAAATTGGGTTGGTTGGTTTGCTGGTTTGTGTTTGTGTCCTAACATAGTAGGTGAGGGTAAATACTGTACCATGGAGCTGCAGAGTTCATCCTTGTGTTACTTTGAGCTGGCTGAGATATCTGGCTGATGGGGCAGAAGCCATTGACGTTTCAATGCATGTTACAATCAGCTTTAGCAGGGATGTTTCACGATTCAGGGGTTTATCATGTTGAAGCCCTGGCTGTGTCAGTGAAAGCTGATGGAGGGTGGAGTGATTGGGGCACAATGAGTGTCCTGATCTGCACCAAATTGTTGGTGGATAAACTCCATGTGATCTTTTCCCAGAGCAGGAGTCCTCCTTGGCAGGCAGGGACTGATCTGGCTATGCTCCAGCCTGTAGCCCCTCCTCATCATGTCTGGATTTGAGAACAGGGCCTGATTTTTTTCATGTTTCTACAGCCTGTTGTTGTGGCTGGGGCCCATACAATACGTATTGCCAAGCCTGCACTGCTCCACACGGGTTTACTTAAAGTGGCTCCATGAGGTGAGTGCTTGCTGGCTTGGGAATGTCCTTCAGGATTGATGTTCTTGGGGTGTGAGTTGCATCAGGATGTGTCTGTGCATCACCGAGGTGGTGTAGAGCTCCTGGGCTGCTGCTGCTTTCCTTGTTGCTGGGGTGTGCTTCCCAGAGCAGCTCCTACCTGGTGCTCTTACACTCATGAACCCACCTCAAAATACATCTTCAAATCTGTCATCCAGACTGTGGTTGGAGGTGTTACTTCACCATGTCATAGCCAGCTGTGGCTATGCTTGGCTTGTTCTGTGGTGCCACCAACTGAAGCCCAGCATCGCCTGCCGTCACGTGTTGTGGCATTGTGGGTGTCCCTGTGGCAGCTAACGGGTCAGCTCTAGTGGAAATGGAGACCAAATTCCTGGGGTCAAATGCCAGAATTTGTGCCTTCACTGTCAGACACAAAGGACTCTGTTTCTTTTATTCTTCAAGGAATAAGAAGCTGGTCATGGTGGTGGCATTTGTGTGCTGATCTCTGCTAGACTGCCAAGAGCCCTGTGCCCCTCCTTGTTCCCCAAGTGTTTGTGTGATGCCATGTCCCTCTTGACAGAGTTGTGGTTGTCTCCCATCTCTCCAGAAGCACCAAAACCAGCTCATGGTGTGGGTGGCAGAGCTTGAGGAGATCAGGAGCTCCTGCCATGCTGCTCTCCCAGACCCATGCAGCTTGCAGGAGCTGCTCATGGCTTATGCATAGGAAGTCCTGCAGGATGGAGTAGAGCTAAAACACGTTTTAGATGTAAACCTGACCTAAAACAATCAAATAGATAAAGTGTCTCTGAGATGAGCTCTGCCAGATAGAGCTGCTGACGAGGAAGAGGGCCTCATTAGCTTGTTTGTCTTCCTTGCCACTGGGGAAGGGATGTGGGACAGACCCTTCTGACTGGTCCCTTCTTCCAGGCTGCCCTTGAGGCTGCAGCTGCCCAGCAGCCACCCCTGTCCTGCAGCTCACCCCCAGCAGCCCTGCTGGTGCAGTGGGGAGAGCTGGGCCATAGCAGGTTTTTAAAGGTCTGCTCTTCCAGCGGGCAGCACCTCCCAGGAGCCACAAACCTCACCTGATGCATTCAAACATCTCTGCTCAGGATGGCCCCAAAAACGTGCTGCTTTTGTTCCATCCTCCGCATTTTGCACAGCAGAAGCAGCAGCAGAGTCTGTGTCTCCTCTGCCAGTGGCTCTGTAACCATCTCTTTTGTTCTGTGTCTTTCAATCTTGGCTGCCGGGGCAGCGTGGCGCTGTGCCACGTAGTTAGGAACGTGGGCTGGCGTGGCGGTCCCGGCTGCCCTCCTGCACCGTGATGGCCCTCCCGAGTCCCTGCTGCGGCTGCTGCTGGCTCTAGGCTTAGGTTTGACCATGTTTGTTACGTTTTGTGGCCTTTTTGCCCGTGATTAATTGTAATGCCATAAGCATCTCGTACGTCTGCTGTTCACGGGATGACTTTGACGTGTGGTGGCGATGGCTGATCACTTGGTTGATGTTTTATAATCACATTGTGTATATTCTAGATGAAGTTCTCTTCTGGCTGGCAGGGCCTGTCCGTGGGGGAGGGAGGAAAACTGCAGGGAGGAAGGGAAAGGCATCTTTAAAACACAGATGTGACTCATTCTGTAGAAATTCAGATTAGAGTTTGACGATTTTTAGAAAAATAACTCTAAAAGAGCTTTTCTTTCTTTTTTCCTGAAAGATCTTCAGAAATAATGGAATGGAGGAAAACATTTTAAGACCTTCTGTGGGTGCTAAACCTAGCCAGCAGAGAACTCCATCATACTGCACTGGCTTTGTTTTGTTTGTAGCTGCAAGTCATCAAAGTGACCTTACCTTGGGTTGTGTGTTTTGTCTTGATCAAAGAGTTGCCATCTGTCCACCTAATTCAGAGTCCAAACTGCATACCATGATTGGCATTTCTAGCTAAATTATTAAAACCCCACAGACCAAAAGAACCTTCCCCTTTACACAAAAGCAGATTCTGGAGTTGCTGAGTGTGATTTTCTAGTGCAGTAAACTATGGTGTGTTTGGGTATGTATTGGGCTGGGATGTATTTCTGGAAACAGTACAGGAATACTTAGCTAATGGTGCTTTTTATTCAAAGTAGCATTGAAGAGCTGGAATTTTCCCTTGCTGAGCAAAAAAAGTAGTGCAGGATGTCGTGGATTTGCTGTCTCTCTGGAGCACATCGTGGGAGCTGCGATGGAGGAGCTGTGCACATGAAAGCAAAGCCAACGTGCAGAGTTTCTTGGGGATGAGTTGGGAGTGTGTGCTTGTCTCAATGGTCCTGCACATGGCCACATCCCCTGCATGGGGTGTGCTGGCTCCAAAGAGCAGTTGGGTCATGGCAAGGGATATTGGGGGGTGTCCAGCAGAGCAGCTCACATAGGGTGATGCTCAGGCTGGATTGCTCAGAGGCTCTCTGACCATCCTGCTCGTTTTGCAGGTGCAGGCTGAATGCCTTTGTGCAGGAAAAGTGCAGGCTCTTCTGCTGATGGGCATTTTTTAGTGAGTCCTGAGAGTGAGGATTGTGCATTTGTTTTGTTGTGTTTGTGGGGTGGTTTTAACTTTATGAAGCCCTGGAGTAGCAGGAAGCCCAGTAGTAGGACACATGCAGGGAGAAACAGCAGGCAGCCAGAGCACCCATCACCAACCTGAGATGCAGGCTGTTGTCCCAGTTGGTGATTTACAAGGGAGCACAGGAAGAGGTGTGCATGGGATCTGCTCATCTTGCCCCCCAACCGTTGCATGGGCCAGTGCCTGGAGGGGCCTTGTGGAGCCTTTCCCCAGACCCTGGCAGGCCAATAGAGCAGCATTGCACCTCTTTGTTAGTTAAAACAAAACAAACCCCCAGTGACCAAGCAAGAGGAACCTCTGTGTTGGGACGAGGCCCAGCTCCTCAGCAGAGGTGGCTGCTGCTGGTTGATGGGAGGTGACATTAAGAGCTCTTGGTCTGAGCTGGCACACGAGCTGTAGCACTGATTCAGCTGTGCTGGCCTCAGTTGAGATCGGAGCTAAACCAAAAGTGTTTCAGCAAATTTCTGCCACCTCATCTCATTCTTGTTAGTCACAGTGTTGGGTATGGAGCATTTATAGACTGCAGGGCTGTGAGGTCCCTCTCTCTGCACTGCACTCTGGGTAGCTCTGGCCTCCAGAGATGGTCTTGCACTCCATCAGCCAAAGGCTGAGATGCTGCCCTCCACCATCCATCTTCCTCCACAGTGCTGCTCCTCTGGGGGTGGCCTCGTTATATCTAAGAACCCTGATTTCAGAGGCAATGTTTCTGTGTGGGGGAAGGAGAAGAATCATTCGTCATGCAAATTGTCTCAAGAAACACCAAAGTGCATATGTGAGTGGGAAAACGAGAGGAAACTGTTCAGATGAGCACTTGCTTGCAAGAAGCCTTTCTCCTTCTGTAACAGTGGGTTAAACCATCCAGTGCTGGTTGTGAAGCAAATGGGAACAGCCCTGTAACTGCTGGATAGGGGGGATCAGCCCCAGGTGGATCCCAGTACATTGTAGGTGATGGCTGAGACCTAGGACAGATGCTTGGGTGGAATGAGGGCAACCAGTGACCCACACAGCAGAAGTGTCCGGTCCCTGGCTGCGAGTCCCCGTGACACACCAGAGCTCTGAGTCCCACTGCTGGGGTTTCTGAGCCCAGAGATCCAGTGGGCGAGTGAGCAAGAAATCCTCTCCCCGAGCAGCTGAGCTGGGCTTTAGAGAGTAGTTTAGGCACGTACAAGCCTGCATCTTGTGAAAAGCCTGTGGGAGGCTTTTAAAACTGGTCATGTTTGAAAATGTGCTGTCACACACATCCACACACAAATCCCCAAAATATTTGAATCTGCATAAGCTCTTTGCAGAGTTTTACCTTGGTTTTTTTGTTTGCCAAAATGTGTTGGGTTTGGGGGCAGGGTGGAAGGAGCTCTCTGGAGGATGGCTTTTGGTCCCTGCCTCACGTGATTCAGCAAGCAGCTGGCCACAGGACCCTTGCCCACAGTGTGCTCTTTTTGGTGCACGTGGCTCTGATCTTTCAGTGGTCACGTGCCATTTGCCGGTGATGGTCTGCACCCTCCTGTTTATTGCCCAAATCTGTCATTCTTGTGCACGATGGAGTGCTCTGCTGCCGAGGGCTGTGCAGGCAGATACCATTTGCACTCTGCAGTCCATGGGCAGTTGCCAGTTTTTGTCTGGCCCGTGGATGGACCTAAACCTTCAGGTCTGTGCAGTTTCTGGTCTTGTTTGAGGCCTGACTTGTTCTGAGCCCTTGGGAATATGTAGCCCTTTTCGTTTTGCTGCTTTTTTTTTCCCCTTTCCTCCTCATTAGCAGTTTCTAGCAAATTAGTGGGTGATCCTGCATTAATCATCTCCAGGATCTTTCAGTCTATGGACTCTAATTGACTGTGGCATTGTTAAATTCCTCTCAGCAGCACGGCTACCTCGGGGCAGGGGCTGACTGGCTGGTGAGAAGCAACACTTTAGGACCTGCAGAGGAAACACCAGGGGCCGGGCAGCCGCAGAGCCTGGATGTAAAAGCTCATGGGCACACGAGCATCGCTGCCAGGCTGGGGGCTGCTGGCATGGTCACTGCTGGGGAGTGTTACTCAGGGGAAGAAAACCAGAATTAATATCTCGTGTTTTACAACAAACACCCTGTAGCATTGCCCTAAACATCCAGTGTTATGGAAACATAGTCTTAAATGTGTAGTAACTGATAACAGCTGGCAAGCTGGAAGGCCTTTGGCTGTGCCCAGAGCAGTGGTTGTCTTTGGTGGGATGCTACCCAGGTGGGATGAGTGGGGGAGCGACCTGGTGTCCCTACTGCTTGGATGTGTCCCATGGGGTCTGTGGGTCCTCAGGAGCCTCCACCAGGGTTTGGGCAGCACAGGGGGAAGCGTGGACCTGGAGGATAAGGGTGGCTGCCAGTGTAGGGAAGGCAAATGGGGCCGGTGAGGTACAGCGAGCCAGTCCATCAGGGGCTGTGTCCCGGCCATCCAGGGAGGTTATTTTGGGGTCCAGCAGCCTGGATAGTGGGAAATATAAGACATGGAGGCCAGGTTGTGTGTCCGTTCTTGCAGTCCATGCTTCACCTTGCACTGTTTCCACCCTTGGGGTCTAGGAGTGTTTTGCTTTTCATTCCCTCCACCCGGAGCAGCACCTCTGACTCGAGGGCAGCACTGCTGGGCAGCACCGTTTCTGTGGCTGACGCACATGAGTCTGGGGGGGCAGAAGGGGTACACACAGGCTGGAGGGAGCCCAGCCCCTTGCTGACTCTCTCTCTTTGCCTCCACAGACTCACGCCTCACTATGTTTACCCCCAAGCTATCATCCAGCCCAGCGTGGTGATCCCTACCCCTGTGCAGTCCATCACGTCTCCCTACATCGACTACACCGCCGCTAGCCAAGCCTATTCCCAGTACACCACAGCTGCCTACGATCAGTACCCCTACGCTGCCTCCCCCGCTGCCGGGTTCGTGGGATATGGCTACACGGGTGCAGTCCAGCCCCCCATCACCGCCAGCACCCCGGCGGCACCCGCCACCGCCTTCGTGCAGTACCAGCCCCAACAGCTGCAGCCCGACCGCATGCAGTAAGGCCCTGCCCGGCCCTCTGCCACCTGGGACAATCTTTTACAATGGAAGGATACGACTAGGACAACAAAAGCAACAAATAAAACCAATAAAAGAAACAAAACAAAACAAACAAACAAAAAAAAAAAAAAAAAAAAAAAAAAAAAAAAAAAAAAAAGAAAGAAAAAATAATCACCCCACCCCTTTATCCCCTTCACATAGGTGCATATCAATACCTAAGCTATTTATAGTGTTAAGGGCAAACCGAAACCCTTGCAGTCTGACTGTGCTCGTGAAAATGGACTTCTGGTAAGTTGGGTTTTTGGTTTTTTTAATTTTTATTTTATTTTTTTTTCAATCTGGACAGATAATGTCTTGAAGATGTTCTAAAAGTGACTGAAAATGTTTCACAGGAAAACTACAGATTCTTGCACACATCGCAGTCTGCTTCCATCACCCGTGGTCATCTTTCCAGCCCTACCCTGTCAGCCCTCCCCTCCTCATCAAACCTGCAATCCTCTTAATTACTGTTGAGGTACAGAGGTACTTGGAGAACATGGAAAAAAAAGCAATCTTATTTTTTGGTTGTACAAAAACTTTGTAATACTCAGAGATGCCTTACAGAAAAAAAAAAAAGAAAAAGAAAAACTATTTTTTAATATTTATTGCGATTTTATTCGCATGAGCTGTGAATTGCAGACAGAAGAATAGTAGTAAGTATCTGCCTTGTTTAATTCTCATTTTACTAAATTATTGTATGTAGGTAAAAGTTCTTAAGTAATTGCTGAATCACTTCAACATGCAAAAGGGAATATTGGCTTGAAGGAGAGCAGAATATTCCTTTAGTCAACGCACTGTACTATTTTCTTATTGTAATTGTTACTCTGTTAAGATTATCTCAAATTTAGGTATATTTTTAAATGCAAAAAACCAACCAAGAATACCGAACATTTTTGTCTACTTTGGTAGATCTTTTGTTACAATGCTGCAACCTATGGAGACATTTACAGTATTTATGTAAGAGACGTCTGGGGCTGTTGGCCAGCAAAGCTTGGGAGAGTATCATGAGTGGAGCAAAAGAGAAAAAGGTGTTAATGTCACTGAACAAATGGGTAAACGTAACCTTTTTATGCCTATAATCCAACAGCCAAATAAAGGAAGAGAACAGGCAATGTAAGTTAAGTGCATTTCTACAAAGAACAGCAATAAACTATTTTAACTTTTAAAATTATTTGATACTGTATGGTGCCATGTTTGCTTGGCTGGAGTCTACTAAGGAGTGCTTTCAAACTGACCTGATCTGACTATGCTGGGCCTTTGCCCGCAGGTGTGCCAGGGTGGGTTGGGAGCACGTGTCCTGTGGTGCAGCAGAGCCTGGCCAGAGCCCCCACTGCCATCGGCATTGCTCGGGCACAGCCGTCCCTCGCCGTGTCTCCCATGGGCCATTGCTCGCTCTGTATGGCCCAAGTCACCTGCAGCTCTTAGAACCCCAGGGCTTGTGAGCTCCTGGAGCATCACGCCAGAGCTGTGTGGTCCCCAACATTTACGCCCAGCACCAGGGGACTGCTCACACCCAGCCTGTGCAGAGCAGAGGGTGCACAGTGCTGCCATCCTGGTGCAGCTCCAGCAGAAACCAGGACAGCTGAGATCAGATCTCATCCCGGAAAAATCAGGATGTCACTTTCCTTCTGTTATTTGCTTAGAATAAGTTTTTTTTCCTAAATTGAATCAATCTAAAAGCGAGTGGTCTACTGAAGCCCTGTCCCAGTTAAGGGGTCCCTGCCTGGGCAGGCCATGGGTAGTGGTGAGGCTCTGTCAGGGTACTCACACCCCTGAGCCTCTGTTGTGTTCCTCGGCCACATTGGACTTTCCCTCACCAACTTGCTTCAGAAATCTGGTTCTCAGATTTTGACTGTTATAAATGGTGAATGTCAGCTTTTAGAAGTAAATAAATTTTTCCTCTTTGAATGTGCAAGTTACCTCGTTCATCTCTGCACAGGTTACAGCAGAACTAGTGCCAGGAAGCCCCTGCATCTTTGGTGCCAGCGTGTGTTGCTGTGTGAAGGTGGTGATGCCTGAAGCTATCCCGGAGGTAGAGGGTGCAGTAGGATGGAAGCAGTGGCACCTCAGCACTGGGTCTGATCAAGTGCCCTGGTGAACTTAGAGTGGGCACATCTAAGGTGGTCAGTAGGCCTCAGAGTAAACAGCCCAGCTCAATGAATGGAAACAGCTCCTTTCTCCCTTGCTCATACTGCGTGAGAATACAGATCCTGGTGAGGCTCTTCATCCTGCCCAGGATTTTGCTTACAACAATGTGGGTGACATTTATTTCCTTTTTAAGTAATTAGTTTCTGGATATGGCTGTGGGGCTGCCAAAGGAGTAAGAGCTGAGCACTGCATCCAGCACGGCGCTGGCGGGGAGCACAGCCTGGCCCCAGCAACCTGCCTTTGAAGTACTATCAGGGCTGGAGAGTGTTCAGCAATTCTTTCTCCCTGTCATGGGTCTTGAGGAGGAGAGGGAGGGGAGGATGTCGAAGGCGGGTGAGGTGCCAGGAGCCGTGTTGTGGTGCCCATCCTCAGGCAGTGCTCCTGTCAGCTTTTGTCCACCCGCGTCTCCTCAGGGCAATGGGAAGACCAAGGCCCCCAAAGATTAACTTGTCACTGAAAAATAAAAGTGTGTCGTGCGTTTTACAGTGAAAAGAAGGATGATTTTCCACTTAGCTGACTCATCTCCTGAAAGATGGCCAAAGCTGCCGGGAAGTGAAGGCCCAGCAGAGCACCCTCTGTGCCCAGCACCCACCCACCACTGCCGAGTGCCAGTCCTGGATCCTGCTCAGTTCTGCTCCGGGCTCGTCTTGAGAAACCACATCAAAACAGCAGCCCGACCTGCCACCTTCCTACTTGCAAAAACCCAGCTGTGAAGTTGTGGCGGGGCAGGACAATAATGAAAGCGTCTGTCTTGCCCTGTGGCAGCAGGGTTGTGATGGCAGGTGGCGAGGGAAGCTGCTCCCGAGAAGGGGTCCAAGTGCTTCCTTGGCCCGGTGCTAGGCTGGGAAAGTGGGAAGAGCCCGACGGGTCACTGTGTTAGAGGGACAAGAGTTAAATGCAGTGAGGTGTGATGAGAGGTGGTGGCTGTATGGCTCCTGGCTGGTGAGGGTAGCACAGGGCAAGTGAATAAATCACCTTACAATGGCTCAGGAGCCTTTTTATTTTTTCTTGGCTTTTTTTTTTTGGCATGCATTGCTTGGCAGCTCAGCTCTGCTCCGGGCAGACAGGAGCCTGGAGTGGGACAGAGTGGGGAGTCACAGTGCTATTGTAAGAGCTTCAGTGGTGACGTGCAGCTGCAGGGACACAGGGAGGAGCAGGGAGGGATGGATGGCTTTGTCAGGGAAGCCCTGTCTGTGTGGCACAGGTTTTGGAGCAGCCATGGGGTCCAGACCTTGGCCTGGGCCTGGCCTCATGGCCATGCTGGTGGCTGACTGGTCCAGGCCACCTCTCAGCAGCTGTGCTCACATGCCCAGGCATTTGCATGACAAATTCAAATATTTTCATGGGAAACCATCACGCCGAGGCTGTCAACGTGAGGTTTGGGTTATGTGAGCTGGAGCACGTGCAGCCCCTCTGCTGTCACAGCAAAGCATCACCATAAATACCAGTACCAATGTGCTGGGCAACCTGGCATCACCTCCCTTCCCACCCCACAGGATGTTTGTGGAGATTCGTGGCTGGTGCCAGACACCCACCACCACCTTCCCACTGTGTGAAGGGGATGGCTCTGGTGAGATTTCTGCCCCTTCCAGACACTGTCTCACCCTGGGGTGTCCCCTGCCATGGAGGCACAGCCAAGGGCTCTGCTGCCAGCAACCGCCCAAACCTGCTCAAGATAAGGGGCAGGGGACCATGTCTGTATTCCCCTGTTATCTGGCTGAGACACCTGGGGAGCCCTGCAGGCTCCCATCGAGGTTGGGGATTTGCAGTGGCACCCCCAGCCAGGGGCTGTCCCCGGGAGGGAGGGCTGGGAGCACGGGGGGGCACAGAAGGCACTGCCAGCCCCCCTCAGCCCAGCTCCCACGGCCAACCAGCCCCATGCCAAAACTTTCCAGCTGCGAAGGAAGGGCTGAGCGCAGGTTTTATTTGCATAGTAACTGGGCTGCTGTTGGCACTTACCCTTTAAACTGAAGTTCACAGCAGAATGGTTTTACCCCCTCACATACAGGGAATGCTAACAGCATCCTTTTTTTTTTTCTCTCTTCTGGCTGAAACTTGTTTTTCCCTCCTTTGTGCCTCTCTGAATCCTGCCAGCGTAGAGATTCCCTTGTTCAGAGAGAAAAAAAAGCAAGGGAAAAAAGAAAAAAAAAGAAAAAGAAAAACTTAAGCCTGGGATTAAAAACCATCACTAAAATAGTTTGAATAACAAAGTCAACTGACTCGCTGGGAGTCCAGTGAATGCCTGTCACGTATCGCCCTTCAGCCAGGGGCACAGTCATGTGTTTCACTAGATAGTTCCTGGAAAAGCTTCTGCTCAGCCCGATAGACCCACGGCTGCTGATACGGATGTGCCCGCACCGGCCCTGCTCTCCCAGAGGGCTGCGGAAAACTTCCCGAACGTATGCAGGGGGACTAAATAAATCTCCTTTGGGTACCAGAGGCATCTGGGCTTCCTGTGACCTGAATAACAACCAGCTGTGAACGGTGATCAGGCTCCTCCAGCCCCAGTGGTCCCAGCACTGGCACTCTGGGTCAGCAGCCACTTCTGCCCTTATTGATGTCTTTAATAACAGGATTTAATGTGGGGGGGGGTTGGGTGTGGTCTCCCCACCCCCCCCAATTTTTGTATAGTTTTAGCTGCATAAATAGTCCAAAAAGGGGGACTTTGCTTAAGATAAAAGCAGAGGTTTTATAAATCCCCCTAGGCAGAGCCACCTCGCCATGTCAGACACAACTTGCAGGACCACACAACCCGGAATGTGTTGCTGGGGCATACGTACCTAAAACCAAAGCCAAAAACTGCACTTTTATCCTTTTGCTGACACCAGCAGCACAAACCTGGAAACCCAGAGGTGTGACAAGGCACAGCAAGCAGGACGATGGCTCAGATAAGGCCATGCTGTGTAGGAGGGCAATTACAGGCTCAGATTTATTAGCTGTGTGCCTGTGCTAGGGAGCATGAGAGTGATGGAGAGGTTAGAGATGGAAAGGTCAGGGATGGAAACATCAGAGATGGAGAAGTCAGAGACTGTTGTTCTGAAAGTGCTGCAATATTTTAGGGTAAAACTGGGCAATAAAGGCACAGCACATCCCTGGTGAAGCAGATTGCAGTGGGTACAGACTGTGCCCAGCCACAGCTGTTAAACCCAGGGCCGGGGTGGGGTGAGGGCAGTGCCACTGTGGCACGGGGTGTTTGCCCCCAGAGGGACTCAGGACAACGCTGCCCATGAGTGCAGGACTCACACACCTTGCTCTAGAGTTCCTTACATGTATGTGCATGAGTATATGTATTTATTTGAGTGTGTGTATGTACATATATTATATGTTATATATTAATTGACTCTATATTGAACTTATATCTTAATTATATTTTATATATTATTTATATATCATATATAATATATACAATA
>VZRW01009362.1:969271-1019549 GCA_013398125.1 Aegotheles bennettii | reverse complement strand
GGGGGCGAGTCTGTGGAGTGAGGCACTGCCAGACTGTCAGCACAGTGAGGACACAGTGTTTCTTCTTCACAGCCCCATCAGACATGGTGGGGTCCATGCGTGCGAGGCACTGAGCTCCAGCACACGTTGTTTGCACGGCCCTGGATCCCACGGGTGTCTGCAATGTGTCCTGGTTGCTGCAGATTTGTGCACTGAGATGCTTAAAACTAAAATACAACCCCAACCAAGCACAGCCCGGGCCTGCTGCCCGAGAGCATCACAGTGCGATGGTTACAACAGGCTTACTCATTTCTGCAGTGAGTAAGACTGAAAGAGGAGCCCCGCAGTGTGGGGCCGGGTGCGGGCTGGTGGCCGATAAGGAGCAGCTCCCTAATCTCCAGCCCCAGCAGCTGAGAGGGCCAGGGTGATAAGTCACACAAACCCCAGGCTCGCAGCAGTGGGAGGGGTGGTGCTGCCCGTTTGAGTGTTTGCAGAGCTGCCCTCTCCTCAGGGGGGGTTCATCTGCAGTGTCCCCCCCCAAGCCTGGCAGCCCCTCGCCCTCCCCAGCAGCCAGCGGGAGCTGGTGGATGCAGCTAGCACGGGGCACACACCCTGGTCCCCTCGTCTTGGTGTGCACCACATGCCCTGCACTCCCCGGGGCATCACCATGGGGAAAGGGACCCCCAGTGGGCAGCATCTCTCATCTGGTAACTCACCCTGTTTAGGACAAGTCAAAGTTTAGGAGCTGGAGGCAGGGAGGGTCCCAGCCAAGGTCCCACACGGTGGGCTGGGTGAGGCGTGGAGCACAGCAAAGCTTGGTGCCCTCCTGATTCAGAGCTGGGATTTTGGCTCAGACACCTGCTTTTATCTGTCCACTTGGAGAGCCACCAGACAGACTGGCTGGGCCAGGCCCATGCCCCTTGGTGCCCATCTCCCACGGCACCCACCAATGCTGCACTGGGATGAACTCGGTAGCTCCATCACCGGCCTCCCATGTGCCACCCTGCTCACGATAAGCTCTGCTCCAAAGCACATTTTTGTCAGAGGGCAGTGAGATAAAAGTCTTAAAATAGCTCAGCGTGACATTCGCCAGGGTCTGTGCCACTGCTCTTCCCACACGCTGCCGGGCCCTGTCTTCCCAGGGGGTTTTGGGCACGGATATCCCTAAGGGGGGCTCCATTCCTAAACACCAAAGCGGGACATGCACAGAGCTGCTCCTGTCCCCAGGCACCCTGCTCTGTGCCGTGGCACTGCCAGGGCTGCAGAGCAAGGCTCTGCCTCTGCACTCAGGGTGTCCCTGCTCCCACTGCAGGGCCCCAGCTTGCTGCGGGGAGCACCGGGCACTCTTGGCCATCTCCTTTGGCTCAGGCCAAATGCTGCTTGGCCAAGTCCCTGGCAAGGGAACAAAAGTGAAGAGCCCCAGCGACGGGCCAGGGAGCTGGGGGAGGGCACAGCACCCTGCACGCATCCTCTCCCATGCTGGAAACCAACGGGGCAGAAAAGCTGAACATCCCCCTCGCTGCCTCCGCTGCCCCCCGCTCCTGGCACTGCCCGGGGACACTGCGGGCTGGGCTGCTGCGTCCCCTGCCAGGGGGCTGGGTGCCATGGGGAAGATTGAGGGAACTGATGCCAGCATCCTCTCCTGGAAGGGTCAGTGCCAGCTACAGCTCCCTCCTCGAAGGGTGATCCCACTTCTTTAACCCCTCCAGTGCCAGCTGCCCGTGCAGTCCCCAGCCCTGGTCCCTGGGCTCTCGGCAGCGAGTGTCAGAAAAGGCTTCAGCCTTTCACAGATTTTAGGCACACACTGCAGCTCTCCCTGATTTGTGTTTAGTTCTGTGCAGCTATTAGCAAGCCATATTTAAAGGCACAATTTCAATTCATATCTTGACCTTTTTTTTTTTAAATGGAAAACAAGATTAAAAATAGTCATCAGAGAAAACAAACATTGTAATGCCCACACAGATTTTTCTAACAATTTCAAAAATGTCCATGAGAGCAACTGCTTTAAAGCAGCAGTGAATTCGTAGCAGACATGGCACTAAGGAAATGAAGCATGTCCCAGTGTCACCTTCAGTCTCAGCCTGTTACAGTTTGACTCTGAGGATGGGCTGCTGTGGTACACCATTCGTATTCTTTTATTCATGATACTAATTCTCTTATTCATGTTATGACTAGCTAAAGCAGCTGAGCTCACTCCACTTAGCTCATCTGCGGCTGCTGCCACATGTGATGGCCAAGTGCCTCTGGTCCCCCTGCACCCCGGAGGGGAGCTGAGCAGGGACAAGGCAAGCCGTGAGCTCGCGGGATGCCACGTGTGCTGTCGGGATGCCAGGACACGCACCCATGCTGGGCTGAGGAGCTGGCAGAACCCACACCGACTTGAACTTCACTCTGCCAGGCTGGCTGGGGCTTTTGAGGGGTTGTTTTGGTTTGTCGAGGGTTTTCCCCAGCCTCCCTGGCCTTGCTCACCTCCCTCAGTGACAGCAGGAAAGCCTGGGGGCCACGGGTGTCTCCATGCAGCCAGCGCAGGGCAATGGTTTGTCTAAAGCTCCTTTATAAAAGCTGATTTCCCACCATGTAACCAGCCCTCTGCACACCAGAGCTCAGCTGCTCGTCTGGATTTTGCACAGTGTGGGGGCACAGGGATGCTGAAGCCGGGGGAGAACTTGGCTGAGGGGAAAAAACAAACCAAAACATCCTGGAGAGGTGCAATCTGATCTGGCAAACAGGGCCTGGCTGTGGTTCCCAGCGGATGATGGAGCACACGGCATGGATTCAGCCACCATCCCCACAGGAACTGCATCCCACAGCCCGTGTGGGAGAGGCTCTGCTCTGTCCCCTCGGCGCTGTGCAAACACTGAGGGGGTTTCTCAGCAGCCCTGACACCCATGTGCTCACGTGGGGCCGGTGCCCTGGGTGGGAGCAGGCTCACTGCTGTGCATGGGTGGCTTTTCTGCAGCAGCCAGGCTGCCAGCTTGAACTTTTGGCCTGCAAGTGCTTTGTGCATCTAAAATAGCCACTCCTGCTCCCCTCCTCACCCAGAGAGCCTGGGCAGGCAGTGGGGAAGCATCTCTGCATCTCCCAAGGACAGTCCCTGCAGCATGCCTGTCCCCTGCACCATCATGGAGATAAGGCTGGAGGATGATTAGTTCATGCTGTCATCAAGACAAAATAAAGCCCGGCTGCTTCCAATAGTGTTTTTTTTTCTTAATTGTTCTATTTCCATGTGCCTGTGTACGCCCAGCTCTTGCCAGGAAAGCCGAGTGCTGATCATTGTCAGATGGTTCATACAGAGGTTTCTGTTTTGTTTTGTTTTTATAAGGATCCAAGTTGATAGGACAAGGGAAAGAACTTTTATCCTCTGCTTAAAATAATTCAAGAGCTTTCCACTGTCTGCGCCAGGCTCAAGCAGACATTTGCATAACAAATTAGCTTCTCTCCCCACTCTTCAGCCCCAGGTGACCCCTGTAGCTCCTGCAGGAGGAGGCTCCATCTCTATTGCAATCACCATCTCCATCATCACCATCTCCATCATCTTCACCTCCAGCTCCCATCCCAGCCCTTGGCCTGGGTCGCCTCTGGGGGGGGGGGAAGGCATGTGAAGGGTTAGAAGTTTTCCTCACATCTGTCAATCAAGACATCATAAACGGTCTCTGGGACACTGCAGCAGTAAAACATTTACTTGGTGACCAAGTATTATTTTCTTTTACCTCTGAGACAGATTAATACCTTTACTAGTTCAGATGTATGAACTATTTCAACAGTACTGCTAGTGCTACTTGAACAGCTTTCACTGCAGGGTGCTTCCAGAGAGCATCTGCTGCAATGGCCGAGGTCAAAATTTCCAGCCCAGCAAGCAGATAAAGCTGCTTCAAGAGCCCATTGCCAGAGCTGTTTGTGCAGAGCTGGATCACCTCAACCCCTTTGCTAAGAAACTGGAGGAATTTTCCAGTTCCCATCCTCCTTCTGGGAGGGAGAATATCGGGGAGCACAACTCACGTACCTTCAGGTAGCTCTGTGAGGTGGCAGGGGGGTTTCACGAGAAACTGGGTGAAAGCAAACGCTACCAGGGTCCCATCAATTATATCAGAATTTTGTATTTTGGTGACCAGAGTTGGGGAGAAGGGCAGTCAGGAGACACTAACGTGCTTCATTAACACGTGGGTTGGCAGCCTGCACGCCCAAGCAGGGCAGGACAGGCCCCCGGGACTCACCACACTCACAGTCCAACCTGCCAGGCTGCTCTGGGTTTTGTTCAATTGGATCAAAGCCTCAGAGATGCCATATGGCTCCTGGAGATGCTTCACTGCAGGGGTTTTGGTTTGCAGCACAGTGGTTAAGGCTGGCAAAGGCAGGGGAGTGGCTCCCACCCCTGCTCCTGAGTCCCAGGGGTAACAAATGGCTCTGATGGCACCGGGGTGTCCCCAAGCCACACTAATGCCCAAAGCGTGGGGACACATGAGAGAAAAGCACCACTCTGAAGCTGCAACAAGATGCTTTGATACTGTCTGCATGGTCACTTGGAGGGCTTGGGTTTTGCTCTGGAGCTGAACAAAACTAAACACCAAAAAACCCGAGCAGGGCAGCAGTGCAGAACTGCCCTCCCTGCCCAGGCCCATGCTGGACAGCACAAGTGGAAACCCTCGTGCGGCTGCAAAACATTCCCTGAAACAGCCTGGAG
The DNA here is from genome assembly GCA_013398125.1 of Aegotheles bennettii. NCBI lineage: Eukaryota > Metazoa > Chordata > Aves > Caprimulgiformes > Aegothelidae > Aegotheles > Aegotheles bennettii. The sequence goes on along the minus strand of VZRW01009362.1, from coordinate 1,014,889 downwards.
AGGAGAGAGGAGGCTGCTGTGCTGTAGACCCACCTGGGAGGTGCTCTGAGGACCCACCTAGGAGCTGCTCTGAGGACCCACCTGGGAGCTGCTCCATGGGGACAGGAGCCAGGGGCCAGGCCTGGCACTCAGGTCCTCCCGTCCCGAGGGCAGGAGCCCAGGTGAGTGCTCCAGTGCAGCCGTTTGTGGGTCATGCCTGGCTTCCCCCAACACTTCTTCATTTTTGTGGTCTATTGAAATAATGGCTTCTAAAGGACGCCAGCTCAGGGTGATTTATTCTCCTTGCCAGCCAGCCGTCCCCTCCGTGGCACTGGAGGACTCCCATTTCAGACATACCCAGGATACCAACCTGTGGTTACAGCAGAGGAGTGCCACAGGGAAAACACAACGGTGGGAATGGTTGTTACAGTTTCCTGGTGGATTTTGATGCTGCTTCAAGACACAAGAGTAAGGCATCAAACCTATAAATAAACCCCTACATGGGTTGTTCAAGGCAAAGAGCGACACAGACAGCATTTGCTACAGCACCTAAATTAGGACCCTCTGGGTCATTTTAAAAAATAATTGAAGGGTCTAAATGTCACTTGGAAAATGCATACCTGTTCCTCACAGCTGCTGTGCCAAGGACTGCTGTGTCCTGGTGTAATGGGGCAGGGGAGGCTCTGCCCGGGCTTTCGGAGCTCCCTTTCATGGGCTGTAGCTGGAGGGACAGGCAGGGATTGGAACGGAAGCCAGGACACTTCTCCTGGTGACTGTCAGGAGGAGACTGCTCCTGGAGCTGCCTTTGCTGCCTGTTCTGCTGGTCACCAGCCCAGGGATGGAGAAGCCAATAGAAGTTTGCCCTTGAGCTAAAAGAGCCTCCAGCTTCCTTTACCCTCTACCATCCCTCCCTGCCTTCCTCCTCCCAGGTACTCTGCCCAAGCTCATCCACAAGAACCAGTCCCCTCCTGACTCAACCAGGTGCAAACATCACCAGACTTCTTGTCTTGGGGCACTATCTTGAAACAGTGCATTGAGAACTGGGGAAACTGAGGCATGTACAAAGACCAGTAAAACCCTGCAGGCAATTTTTGTGTTCTCCAGGAGGGACAGTGGGGACCACTCTGCCCTGGACCTTCGGTTTGATCTGATACTTCCCACATGCACTTCCCTGTCCTCCTCACTGCCTCCTCCGTGATTGCCCAGTGCCATCTGCAACAAATCCTGCAACACCAGTATATGCAGCACCACAGGTTTCAGTAGCCATTTAAACGGTCATCAGTTAAAACAGAAAACAAAAAACATTAAAAAAAACAACAACAAAAGACCAACAAATAGTTGACTCTGTTCCCAGGCAAACACAAAGAACGGTTTTGGATCGTCACTGCTGTCCCTTTGTTTACTGTATGCAGTAATAGAAAAGGCAAGGAAAGAAAAAAAATATCCCCTGATAGTGACAACCTATTGTGGCCAAAGCAGGCTGGGGCATGCCCAAGAAAAGGAGTGTCGGGCTGCCTGTCTGCTGGTGATGGGAAATAAATGTGCCCAAAAGCACTTAAAAAAATAATAAAAAGGACCAGACCTGATTGCAGCAGTTAGGAGTGATATATTCTTGGCACGGAAGCAAAAGGCAAATTCATAGCAGGTTTGGAGCTGATCTTACTGGCTTACATGGGATTTTATAGTTAGGTAATTCTATTGTTGGCTGGAGCTACCTGATTTATGCCTGAATAAGGTTCTGATCCTGCAAACACTTACTTATGTACTTTAGTTTTACCTTTGCCCCTAGACACCCTGTTATATTCACTGCAGCAAAGGTAGTGCTTGTCTGCAGAGCTGAGGCCTTTGCAAAAAAAAATCTGTGCTGAAATGGAGGGGATTTTTCCCAGGCTGTGGTTGTCCCATGCCCCAGGCACGCACACCCAGAAGCCGGGTGATGGTTTGTGTAGCTCCCTCTGACCCACAAGCTTTAGGAAGCAGCAGGGGAACAGCCTTAGCATAAGCCTGCAGCTGCATGGGGCTCTGAGTCAGTTGCTGCAACAAGTCAAACATAAGACAGTGGCCTCACATTGAGGTCATGCTGATGGCACCCTCTCCTCTGGGCACACCATCCAAGCGAGCTGCTAAACACTGCAGGAACCATCTGGATTGGTTGTTTCATCCATCAAGCTCTGTCCTTTGACAATGAAACCTCTGGGTTTGCTCCAAAGAGAGCACGAAAATAAAAACCTGTCAGAGGTGAGAGGAGGAGAACCAGGAAAGAGAAGATGTGAGCAGGGAAGAGCGAGGTGCCCTGGTGGCTGTGTCCCATCACATGGTGCTAAAACCAGGCAAATGAAATAAAAAGGGGCTGTGAGTCTTGGAGCAGCTGCTTTCCTCACTGCCACTGCCAAACCCTCCCGAGAACATGGCTATTCCTCGGTGCAGGGGAGAATTAATTTGCTTCACAATGGAGTGGCGGCTCGGCGGGCAGTTGGGTGCCTGCCACGGCGGGTGAAGAGCTGCTGCAGNTCACACACATGCCCATCACATGGTGCTAAAACCAGGCAAATGAAATAAAAAGGGGCTGTGAGTCTTGGAGCAGCTGCTTTCCTCACTGCCACTGCCAAACCCTCCCGAGAACATGGCTATTCCTCGGTGCAGGGGAGAATTAATTTGCTTCACAATGGAGTGGCGGCTCGGCGGGCAGTTGGGTGCCTGCCACGGCGGGTGAAGAGCTGCTGCAGCCCGGGGGCTGTGCACAGAGCCAGGAGCAGCACCTGGAGCCAGCCCTAAGGGTGCTCGAGGAGTCTGGAGGAGGGCCCAGAGCAAAACCCCTCCAGTACAAATCCCTGCTGCTGCTTCCCATCTGAGAGGCTCAGCCAGGACACATCGGTCCCCAGTCCCCAAGCCCAGGGATCTCCATTGGCAGAGCTTGGATGGTGCTCGTGGAGCAGGGAGTACCCGTGGACCTCAAGGCACTGCAGCTCCCACACACAAGCCATGGGATCTCTCCCTCCCAGACACACCTGGCAAAGGGTGCCAGCAGCAAACACGGGCTGCCTGGCCTCTGACTTCAGTATTGCTACAGCTAACTGCAGCCATGGGACCAGCATCCCAGCTGCACCCTGCTTCTGGCAAACAGAAGAGACACAGACAGTGGCACTGCCCACACCTCAGGGCCAGATCCGTGCCAGATCCATTCCTCTTGGCTGCTCTGAGCTGGGTGTGCTGCCTGTGGCCAGGGCTGGGAGTGTGGGTCGGAGCTGGAGCTTTGGGATGCTGAGCCTGCCTTCATCCCACACCCATCACACCTGCGGGGAAGGGGCAGGAGAGCCCTGACCCAGCACAGGCGGAGGGGGAGGGCTTGGGCACAGCCACATCCCCAGGTGCTGGTGTGCATCCTGGTGCTGGTTCTTATGGTACAGCAAGCTTCAGCACACTGCCATGGCCACACAGCATAGCTCTGATGAGTTTCTGCACCGTGTGTGATGAGGCTGCAGGATGGGGCTGGAGACTGCTCCCAGGAGCACCCGTGCATTTCCAGAGCAACTCCTCTGAATTTGGCATTGCTTGGACTGCAGCAGCCTGGAGAACTGAATATTGCCTCCCCAGGAAGATTTAATTATACATAAAATTAGAAGGAGGAAGTGTTAGTTAAAATTTCATACTTGTGGAAGGCAGCCGGTTCGTTAGCATTACTTTAATGAGGCACTAACCTCACCGTAATGCTGTTATTAATGCTCGCTGCTTATTGAGTGCCAACTGCTTTGGCTCCTCTCCGACAGCCTGGCTGGCCCACAAAGCGAATGGTTTAGGGGTCTTTTGATGCAAAATGTGAGCACGTTTACACCACAGCCAGGACAAACGACAGTTGGTGAGATGAGACAGCCCAAAATTCACCAGATGGTGCCCAGAGCAGGCGATGCAGCGAGAGACGGAGGGCAGGGCAGACAGGAGGGGACGCAGGAGGGAACAACCGAAGGGAGAAGAGGAGATGCTGGTTCCACTGATACCACTGACACCATTCCTGTTGGCTGCAGTGGGGTCAGGATGAGGGCCAGGACAATGAGCAACGGCAGTACATCAAGATGTGTTGGAGATTTGATGACAAGGGAAGACATCGGGTGGTACAGGACCCTAGGAGACAGGTCAGCCTGTCAGCTGCCACCTACTACTGCTGCAGACGTCTCATACTTTCAGGCCAGAGCTGCATCCAGCCCGGATCTCACCATAGACCCTCTTTGGTCAAACGTGAACCCTTAATCCAACCAATCTTCAGACACCTAAGGCGTTTGTATCCCAAAAGCCTCTGCCCCAGTGTGACTGTCGTGGGATAAACTGTGTTTTCTAGGTGCCTCCCAATGCCACCGTGGAGTTAGTCTGCCTGAAGGAGATGCAGGAGAGGATGGAGTCCCTCCTCTGGTCCCTCTGCACTGCCTGTACTGTTGCCCAGGACTTTCTTGGGCTGCAGAGGGAAGGAAAGGACTTTGTGCCCCCAGCCCTGCCCAGTCGGTGGAGCCCACCTGCTTGTGGGGTGATGCCCAGGCACTCTGAGCACACCTTTCAGATATGGTCATGGACAGAAGGACAAGAATTACCCCAGCAGCTGCTGGGACACACTCGCCACACCTCCTGGGAGCTGAGGTGAGCATATGCCGTATGCTTCTCCTCCTGTTCCTCGAAACACTCTGAATAGAGGGATTAAAAATTACCCATTGTGGTTTGGAACACCAGAGCCAAGGCGCCAGTGCTGGCTGATATTCCAGCACAGCAGAGAGCAGGTGGGCTGCTGCATCCATGGCAAGCAGGAATGGGAACAGCTTGTTGGAGAGCCTCACCGTGGCTCTGCCTGCAGGGCCACTCCTCCAGGAGCTACCATGAAGCATCAAAGGCAGCTTTGCCACTTCCCTGCTTTGGGCTGGCCGAGGGCCAAGGCTATTTCCCAGCAGCGTGTACCAACCTGCATTAGGCACTTCCCCCTCCCAAGCACTCAAAGGTAGATCTTGCCCAGGCTAAGCCAAGGTTTTTCTCAACACACAAGGTAGGCAAAGCAGCAAAGAGCTGGATGGGTGCTACTCACCAGAAAGCCCTTCTCACTGCTCAGAGGGTGCCTTTGTCCCCAGGACCATGCTGTACGTGGGCCCATGCCAGTCCTGGGTGCAAGCGTGGCCACAGGGCTGTGCCTTGTTTGGAGTCACAGCACAGAGTCATGGGTTGGGTCTGGTATCTCCCCACCATCCACAAATGGCTTCAGAGGGAACTGGTGAGTCCTTGGCAAAGAAAAGTTCAGTGCCATATCACAGTCTTGTTTTTCTCTGCAAGTGAAATAAAACCTTTCATGTCATGGTAGTCAACACAAAGAGGGAAGAAGATTATCCAGAGAAAAGGGGGGAAGCCACTCGGGTGCTGGGGCACAGAGCGATGGGCTGGGGCCAGCTGGACAAAACACAGGGCAGAGGCAAGGACGACCAGGGAGAAGAGCTACAGTCATCCAGTGTATTCTGTCCAAACTGCAAGGCAAGAAAACCAAAATACAGTCACTGAACTGGAAAATACACAACATTTTTTTCTCCATGTAACCTGACAGATTCAAAGCCAAATGTGGAAATTTCACAGGGTGCTGATGTGCATTTTTCCTGTTAAAGTTTCTCTGANGGGGGGGGAGAAGAAAAGAGAGAGAGAGAAGAAAGATAATATTTTCAAGTAAAACTAGCTAAATACAGGCATTTTTAAACTGAGTGCTATAGGCAACTGGGAAATGGATATAAGAAAAGTGTTTTGTCAAGTATTTTAGTACCAAAATATGATGGTTAAGGCTTTTGATTTGTTGTTTGTGTTTGTTTTTTCTTTTAATAAGACTTTGATGCAATGATCTAAATTTATCAATATTAGGAAAAAGGCAGAATCTAGGAATGAGAGGGAAACACAAAATAAAATAGAGCAAAATTTACAGCAGAGTCTAGAGCCTGCTCATGCCAGACAGCATAGTCTTGTCTGCACCACAATAAAATAGTTTCAGGCTAAATCTTTTTAATTTCCACTGCCCTAGTCTAAATCTTTCCTGCACCAATGGTGAGACCGTGCAGGTCTGCAGCGTAGCTGTGTGCACATGAGCAATGCTGTCCTGGCTTTCCAGTTTCTAAGGCTCTAGTGGCAAAATACTAGAAACTTGGTATTTTCAATGGGATTTTATGCAGGGCATAAAGCAGAAGCATGTTCTCCTAGCCAGAAATGGGGAAAAACAATAAAAACTCAGCGCAGCTGTAAACAAGATGCACATTGGCAGTTCATCACCCTGGCAAGGGTAATGGCTCTCAAGTTTAATCAAGGTAGAAGGGGGCTGATTTGGAAGCATCACATCCATGGCACACTTCCCTGCTTTGTCACCTCACACTAAACACTTGATAAAAGCTCCCTTTGAAGAGGAGCCAAGTCCTTCCTTGCTTGACTATATTGGATTGGATTTGCTGAGCTGGGTTTCCAGTTGTGCAAAGAATTTATAAGAGGTAGAAAAAGAGTAAGAATGAACAGGAAGTGCTGCAGCTCAAAGAAAACAACAAACGGTAGAGCTGTAAATAATTATTGGGTTTTACAGCTTTATTTTTTCTGTTGGCAGTAGGACAAACAGACTAGTGTTGGTAAAGTGTATTATGAGGGGGCCTGCCTTCTGTATACCTTTGGATATATGTCATTAAATATTCAAAACTCACTTGCCATCTCCTCAAAATCATGAGATTGGTAAGCAAATAATGAGATTAAAAAAACTAATAGTAACAAAGGGTTGTCTTTTGTCCCTTAGCTCCCGAGTTGTTAGCCTGCCAAGCTGATTTCAATAGAAACTCAGCTAAAGGAAAATAAAAAAGGGAAGGTGAGACTTTCCCATGATTACCCAGGAAAGTGAATCTGTAATGTGATGAGATCATTTCCATCTGATGAACCTGAAGTTTGGGTTTAGAAGGGTAAAACAAAAAAAAAAAAAAAGAAAAGAAAAAAACCCAGCCCCAAACACAAATCCCTTGGGCAGAGGTCTGAGCAGTGGGTGATGTGCTGCCTCTGCCACTTCAGGCATTGTCCACCTTTCTTCTCCCCTGTGACAACCCTGCCATCTGTCCTCTGATGTGACCCACACACCAGCCAAGAGCAGGACTCGCTCAGGGGCAACCCCTGCACCAGAGGCTTTCCTCCTGCCAGACACAGGGAGCTGCTGCCTGTTGCTCACTAACCAGAGCACAGGGAAGCAGGACACCTGCCCATTCTGCCTCCTGCATTAGCATGGCATTAGCATGGGCTGATGGAGATACCATCTTCCTCCCACCTCTGCCAGCAGCCCCACCTTGGAGATCAACAGCTGCACAAACAGCTGCTGCCCACCAGCCTCCACTCCCTTTTCAGCCCGTGCCCAGTTCCTCCCAGGCAGGTGTTGTTTGCTCTCCCATCACAATCCTTGTTCGTAGAGAAGCTGACTACAAAAGCTGAGCAGTCGTTGCTATTTATTCTCAGCCCTGGCTTGGTTTTATTGAGATGACCAGGTGAGTAGGCAGGCAGTTGGTTCTTTCACTTATTTTCTACTGGATGGGGACATCAAATATTTGCTCTCAGAAATATTTGCAGCAGCTCCACTACAATTAACAACATCAACTGAAATGCTGAAAAAGGGTGGAGGAGTGCCCCTGTGCCTTCACCCTCCCCTGAGATTTATTAAGATGACTCAGAAACTCTCTGACTTTGTTGCTTTGCCATTGAGTGTATCTAATGGGTGACACATTAAAATACATGATGGGCTTTCCCTTCGGTTTCACAGGAAGACACCCACAGGAGTGGATCTGAGACCTGCTGGTTCCTATTCCTTTGCAACTCTTAGGGAACAGTTCTCACTGACACTACTACAAATGCAGAGCAACTAATGGATTCATCTTAAGCCAATGCTACTGCAGCAAAACACAGTTTAGTCCTTGCATTTCAGGAACAACAAAACTACCTGAGGTTATGTGCTAATTACAGATTACTCATCTTCTCTATCATTTTAGTTTACATTGCAAGACACCACCCAATCAACCAACCTGGGGCAGTGTGTCTTATCTTTGACGTGAGGAAGCTCCATGTGATCAAGTATGGATGCTGTATTCAAGATGAATTCAGGGAAGAGCTTCAGTTTACACAGGGAAGGCTGAGCTTAGACCTTCACCTTAGGAGCTACACAGCCTGTTGAGTAGCTGGTGTCAGTAGTAGAGTCACCAAGTCCTCATCTGAGACCTCCAGAAGTGGACTGAATCTCAATAAATTGTCCCTTCCTCAAAACACATTCACACAGTGGCCACATTTCAAGAGTAGACTAGGAATTTTGGAGACAAAAATCTCCATTGCTGAGATGTGTAAAGACCTTTGTGCTCCAAGGGACTCACAATGTCTCCAGACATGGTGGAGGCAGTGGGAGACGGGCTTTCTTCCAGGCATGAACTGGTGCTCACTGCTGCGATAGGCGTTCAAAGCCACAACTTGGCCCAAGTTTCATAAAAATGGAGACACTTTCCCAAACCATGGGATTGCTTGTACTGAGTATTGCATCCAAAGATGTGCTAGTGAAATGCCACTACCTGCTGGGTGACACACTGCACAGCAACATCATGGCAGCAGAGGATGGATTCAGCAGATGATGGGTCCAGCAGAAGACGGGTCCAGTAGAAGACAGGTCCATCCAACCAGGAAAGTTCGTGCTACAGACTCTGGTCAGTGGTTTCAAGCTATAGCAGTCTCTTCCCCTGCTCTCACTTCTTCTTCATCACCTCTCCTGACTGACTGACAACAGGCAACCATTTAGGAGTGGATTTGTAACTTGATGCCATCCATCACTAATAGGATGAGCCCCACATAGCACGCAGGGTAAGACTTGCTGAGTGCCTTGGATTCTACATTCTTCCTAGGCACAGAACATGCTTTTGGCTTCATGTACTCTGCAGCTTCTCTCTTTTCCTTCTTTTTATTTTTTCCCCTCCTCTTAAAAAGACTTTGCTATGTCAGAATCTGTCAAACAACTCCTCGTGCCATGTTTTTACAAGAAACCTACTTGCTGGTTGGTGCCAAGCACCCTTTTAAACAATACTCAGTGAAGTATTGCATTGCCTGTGCTCTGCTCTTGCCTGCCATATTTAGACAAAAGCTAGGGAATTCCCTGCCCTAGACGAGGCCTTGAATGAGTACATTCTTTTGCCACCTCAACAAATGTTCACATCAGCCAGGCCTTCTACCCAGCTTTATTATTAATTGATTCCACACTTTGATTTATCTACCTAGAAATCAGAAACAGGGAAACAAAAACAAAAAAGAAAGAAGAAAAGGAAACAAAACAAGTGAATGTGACCACAGACACATGCTCAGTTGTGCTGGGTGCATTCCCAAAGAGACCAAAACCCAGGCAGCAGTGGAAACAAACACCCAAACCCCACACTGACACACCTGGAAACAAACACCCAGACCCCACACCGACACGCTGCCCCAGTGCACAGCTAACAGCAGCCAGGCACGGCTTCTACTGCTTTGGCCCACGGTAAGCAAACAGCAAAGGTGTGCAGGAAGATGGTCCAGGGGGTTTCTGGCAATGCACAAGGACCTTGTCAGCCACTTGAGTCTCTGGGGCATTGGATTTCCCTGGAGCAAAGGAAAATACCCCAGTCAGCAGGCACGTGGGCAGGGTGCACCGTGCCCTGTGAGCAGCCGGAGCAGGGAGCTCTGTGATTGCTGCACGTATTGCCCTGCACATTCACCCATTCAAACTGGCAAAAGCCAGAGAGCAAGGGCTCTTTCCTGACGCTGCAGAAGTCAATGGGGCTGCAGATCCTTCTGGAGCAGCTATTGAAACACCACATTCCAGAGCGCTATGCTAATCGCTTTTAGCCAGCCCTCCAGCATCACTCCTGTCCCTCATGTTTAAATTCTTTCCCATACTTTTGTCCACAGCGCGTGGACCCCCCAGATATTCTGACATGTGGTTCTTCCACTCACTGCCAAGTCTGCTGGGAGAGGACATCAGCCTCCCAGGACCAAGACAGATGCCTTCCATGCACTAACTCTGTTGGAAAAGCTAAAAACTGACTCTGTTGGATAAAGGCCTGTCCTCCCAATTCCTCTGCTGCACAAGCATTAGAAAATATTCATTATATCTGCTCCAAGAACCTACTTAGGAGAAAATCTGAATCCTGAAATTGGTAGTCAGAGCATTGTCAAGTACAGTGCACATAGCCTGAAACACAGGATGAAATACTCTGAAAAAGAAGGCAGAGTTTGCACTACAGTTTTGTTTTCATGCATATACATAGATATAAAGTCAACTAGAGCCATCTCAGTAGCCTCTGTACTGCTGGTAGTGATGATGGGGACCCTGCTGCAGACAGGATGCAGACAGGCACCCACCATTTAACTGCTGTCATTTAATTTTGTTCAGTGCTGCTTGAGCTGACATAATAACTGAGACATCACTCAAGCCTTGACTAGGCTGGTGCTCCTAGTGTTATTGCCCCTGCTGGGAGCATTCTGAGGACAGCAAGAGAGGAAAGAAATGATATGGACTGAGCTGTAGTGTTATAAATGCACCCTTAGGATCATATGTTCAGAAGCACTCAGTTCCCATTTAGGAACCTAAATGAAGCTGGCAGGATTTCAGAAGTGCTCAGCATCTATCAGCTCCTACTGAGAACATGCTGAGCTCTTCTTAAAATTCAAAAACAATTCAAAGATAAGAGCCAGCTTGTGACTTACAATTAACATCATTGTATGGGTCTTCAGAGCAGTTTGGCAAGAGCAAGAATAGCTGCTTTCACAGAAGATATTGTATATGAATTCACATCTCAAAGCACGGGGCCAGGTCTATCAGCAGTCACCCCCACTGGCTGCCTCCTGTAAGAGCTGTGCACCCCAAGGAGAATTTCCCACTTTGTGTCAGAGTGATGCATGTATAGCACTTAGTAAGTGGGAGGCTGCACCTGATCATGCTAGGAGCAACCACATCAGTGGAGATGAGAAAGACCAGTATGAGTACCCAACAGCTCAAAACACAACCCACTGTGCTGCAGCCAGGCCAACTGTGAAAACATCTGGAGAGGCACACTAATTTAGTCCTAACCTATACTAGTTTTTGCCATATAATTAGCAGCAGTATTAAACATCAGTTGGTATCTTTCGTCTTTGATTCCCAAAGCACTTTTTCTTCTGTGAATGAGAAAGGTGTTTTCTCCCAGCTGTGACAGAAACAATAGTCTGCCTCACGCAGTTGTGATTGGGCTACCACCAGTGTGCACCTTCAAGAGACAGAAAGGTTTGTCAGCCTCTCCAAACACTTCCAGAGGCATCAATCCAGTGAAGAACGTCAACATTACAGCAGTTTCACTCACTCCTGGAACCACTGATACATTTAAAAGAAAGGCTGTGAATCCAAATCCTCCCACTCACTGCTCCTCCAACCCTGAACGAGCTGAACCACCAAAAAACCCAAAACAAAACAAATCAAGCACAAGCCTGATACAAGCTGTTCAGCTCACCCAGAGACACAATGACTCTTCAAGGGGGCTAGGAACAAATCATTCTCATCAAGATCCTCTATGAGAACATAACTCTTTGCCATGGTTTGGCCAAGGAGCACTGCTGCCCTTTCTCTCCTGAATTGGCTGTTTACAGAACGGGGACAGCCTGAGAAGACTCTCTTGGCCAAGAAATGGAGAATTCTCCATGCCAGTGAGCAGCATGGGCCCATTTCAAACACAGTCTCCTCGGGAGCAGAGAAGAGCTGGTTGATCATAGGCATACCCACTGAAGGTTAACAAATATTCATCCTTCTCACAGCTGAGCTGACCTCAACTAGACAGGACAGAGAAAGGTAAGAAGGAAAACAAAGACACTGGAGCAGTGGGAGGAATGGTGACCAGTGCAGCTCCCTGGGATGGTGCCCTATCCTCAGGGAGCCAGTGGCTCACACAATTGTGTAATAGCGTGGAGTTTGGACAAGATCTTTAAGTCTTTCTTTTGGTCCCTTTTATCCCCTGCTAAGATTTACACATCCTCTCAACTTCTCATGTATATTTAGACCAAGGAAAAACACCATTAAAATGCCAAGGAGGCTTTCAAGACAGTGTTTTGTTTTATTAAACCAGCTTCAATCCTAAACTCTGCTTCTGTGAAATTACTCATTGGACAGGACACATCAAATCTGAATTACTAATGAAGTGCCATTGTCACTGTCAGAAGATTGCTGTTGTCACAGGTCAACCACAGCGGGAAGGAGAATTTTAACAAAACCTTGCCTGACCTCAGGGATTTCCAGGCAGCCCCTTCAGCATCAAGCACCTCGGTGTAATATAAAGGCACACATTCTTTACTGCAAAAGTTGTCTTCTCCATAAAGTACCAGTGCTAAGACCTGAATAATGCTGCTGGTTTTGGCACACTAAATGCCATTTCCCTGGCATGCACTCACTCCGCTCCCACAGACTCTTCACAGGAGACTCTGTACGAGAGCCACAGCCTGAGTGTCACCCAGTGAAACCCAAGAGCTGCATCCATTTTTAGATCCAGCCTGCCTGAAGATATGTTGCATTATCTGAGCAACACGTAAGGGAACAAAATGAACTGCAGCTCCCTCTGCCACTTATTAACCTCCTGTTTAAACAGTGCCTCTTCAGCCCGCGCCGTGCTCCTCCCGTGCACCCACTTACTCGGCACCTCTCACAGGGCTGCCCAGTCTATTTTTAAAAGCATGCTGCTGGCTTTTATCTTAAGCTGCCCGATTATTTAGGGGTTTTTTTTAGCTCTTGTAGTCTTTAAACTTATTTAAAACACGTTGGCAGATAAAAGTAGTGAGGGGAAATATAGCAAATGCATCACGGCTTGCACTGCAAGTTGAGAAGTAAGGCAAGAGATAAAAAACAAACAGCTTAAGAATGAATGCCTAAACTCAACAATTAGGGCCAAACAGCAGCAGTCCTCACTCAGGGGAGTATCTCCCATGTACTCACAAGGGAGTTTATTTAAATTAAGACCTTAGGACTGGTTCTCATCCAGCTGCTGGCAGCAAACACGCTTGGGTGCTCGCAGTGGGGAATGAGCCTGGCAGCTGTGAGGAGTCACAGAGTCCCATACATGGACTCGGTCCCTTAGCTGTAAGCCATTTTGAAACAGTCTGGGCTTTGCCAGGTGCCTAAAGGCTCTGCTGGTTCCAGTTCTGAGCCGACAATAGCAGCAGGGCAGTCAGTGGGCTTGCAGAGTCACACAGGTGGAGGTACTGACAGGAGAGTCTCCAGCACTGCTCTCGGATGCAGGAAGGTGGGAGAGTGCCAGAAACACATGGCTTGAAAATCCAGTGTCCCCACCTGCAGCTGCAGTTGTGACCCCAAACCAGGATGCACCTAGCACCCTGGAACTGGAAGATGGTTTCAGCTTTGAGCCTAAAACCCTCAGCAACTCTCAGCAGTAATTAGAATGAGAGACTTGTGAGGCAATGAATCCTGGCATGCCACTAGATTCTGCCAACAGGGATGAGGGGTTGACTACACTGATACATCACCTAACAACATGAGAAACCACTTCCAAAACTTCACATTTTGCTAGCTTGAAGATTTTCTAGCCCACACCTTAGATCTAGATTTTTCTCAACTAATACCCAGGTGCCAGGCTCTGACACCACCGCAGAGCTGTCCCAAGCATCCCGCTGATGTTCCTGGAGTGACCAGACACATGTACCTGCCTCTGCTGCACTGTGCATGTCTCAGGCTGAGCTAGGCTCCATTTCAGATTCAGGACACCTCTGGGAACTGGTTGAAATGACGACTCACTAACGCTTCCATCAGATGCTGACGGGCCTTTTTGTGCCAGGAAAACGGATGTGTGCAACAACAGCAAAAGTGCCTGGAAGCGTCCCAAAGCCTGAGTGAAATGAGGGAATTTTGAGTGGCATCAAACAAAAGGAGCAGTGATTTAATCTCCACAGATGGGGAGGGGAGAGCAGTGTCAGGAAAAGCAGGAGGATGAGATTAGCTAGGCAATAAAATGAAAATGAGCAAGAGGCGGAGCAAACTGTGCTGAGATAAGAGGAGGTGGATTAGAGGGCTGGCAGATGGAGGGGAAGCAGGCAGCCAAACAGTGAACAAAAAACCAGGTAATAATCTGGAAAAATTGAAATATCATTGTCAACACATTCTCTCCAAGGAGGTACGTGGTTCTGGCAGATGGATGTACAGTGAACACCCTGTGCCATGGCACTGCCCTGTGCTGCTGCGGTGGCCTTCAGCCCAGGGCATGGCAAACAGCCAGCAAGGTGTGTTTGCTTGGACTCTAAACTCCCACAAGGCAGCCAGAATCCTTTCTGGCACATGGATAAAGCAGTCCTTTAACACCAAAAGGTGAAAGAAATGGCTTCTTTCCGGAGGGCCTGATGATCCATTTGACTCAGCCTAATTCAGGAAAGCGACACATTGTCTCTTCTGCTGCTGAAAGGAGCATTTCCTCAAGCCTTGCTGGAGCACATTAGACTGGCTATCTCAGTTCCGGATGATAAGGCAGCTTTTATCAAGAAACATTCATTAATGCAGTTCAACTGGCAATAGGTGATTGATAATAAGCAGACATTTGACCGCTATAGAAGTCATTAAGCCCTTGACCACTGAGTTTTTTGAGGGCAATCTCTAGAATATCTTTGGCTATGTCATTTTAGAAAAGCCATGCTGCAGCTTTCCAGATCTGTGCATCCCCCACATGAATCCACCAATCTTCCATCACCCCGGGGAGGTCAGTACCTGGTGGCCACAGGTCTATCTCGGTTCACCCTATCTCAGGAGGTTACATGAAATCATTTATTTGCCATTGTATTTTGAGTCTGGGAGAGAAACAATATTATCTGGGTACTGCAAAAAAAGAAAAAGATAAATTAATGGACAAAGATAAGTAATTACTTTGTGAGTCTGAGATCTGTTTGGGGTTAGGACAGCTGTTTGCTCTGCACTGCTGAGGCGCCCAGCCCAACAGGGTTTGTGTCATGGTGCCACCACAAGGCAAAGGAACAGCAGTGATGGCTCATACATCACTGCAAGCATCTCTATGGAATAACAAATACCTGTTTTGAGTTGACAATTTCTGACCTAAATGTAGGGCAAGGTCAGATTAACCCCTTTGCTGATGAGCTGGGTTAAACGATCCCTGCATTCAGCCTGCCCCTTCCTTATTCCCAAAATTGGTACCTCTTCCCCCCCTGCCCCTTTAGCTTATTTAATGTCTCTCCAAGCTCCAGCATACACGCAGCAGGAGACACACAGCATGCAGAGAGCAATCTGGGGAGAGTGATGGGGTCAAGGGGAAGCCTTGGCCAGGAGATCTTTATCTGAAAGCCTTCTTGAAAATCCATGTGACTCCCAGCTATGGGCATGTTATTAGGAATAAGAAACATTTCTACCATGATGAAATAACTTGCATTTAGGAACATTTTTTTTCTTAGAAAAGCACTGTGGTCAGCCAGTTCTTGGAGAGACTGTGGGAGTTAAGTGCATGAAATTCAATACTCAACGTTATATACCAGAGGTCAGGCTACTGGTCCCTGCAGATCTAAAACATAAATTTAGCAAACTGTTACCAAAAAAGCCTCTCCAAACTCGCCTAAAGCTTTTAGAAAACTCTTACATACTAAGATCTGATAGCCAAAATTTCACAAAGAAGCCAAAAACATCAGGATTCTACATCTGTCTTCAGTTTTTACAGCACACAGCTCCCTGCCCAGCCACAGTCGCTGTGGAGGCTCAGCAAACAGCATCGCCCTGACAAAGCCCAGGGCTGCTGCTGGTGAGCCCAGGGCTCCCAGCTCCACAGGCACTTGCTCCTCATTTGACCCCAGAAGCTGCTGTATTTCACGTGCTGTTCCTCCCTTGCCCAAGTTGTGATGTGAGATAGCTCATCCTGCTGGAAACTATAACTAAAAACATTGTCTAAAAACAAATCCTCTTTTGATGTGCTCGGAGGGGAGGAGCAGTCCCCAACGAGCATAATAAGATGAAGCTTGAACAAATAGCTGAGCAGAAAGTGACCCAGGAGGGCAGCCCAGAACAGTGGCTTTGGGGGAGTGGTTTTACACAAGGAGGTAGCAGGACCTGAGCACACAGCACAAGTCAGAGAAAGTGCCTGGCATTGACTTACCGAGATGGGACATGCCCAGATCCAGGCCAAAAGGTGCAGATGCTGTAGCTGAAATCAGTTGTGTCAGGTTCAGGAGAACAGTTGTGTCTTGGCACCAGGTGTTGAGAGGAGCTGATTTCCACCGCAGGATTAGCAGGGACATACAGCACATACTCACTGTAAAACTCCATCTGTACTCCGGGTGGAACTTGGAGCTATTAATGACTACTGTGGGAGAGCTAGCATTTTTTTGTTATTACCAGTTCAATAAGCTCTGCTACACCATGAAAACCAATCATTTTGTTTTCTTTAAAGATATGTATATATATATACACACACACACTTTTTTCTTTTTTATATACACATATAGGGAGAAAGAGTTGCAAAGATTTTAAAAAGCAGAATATTTAAAATGCTGTGTTTACTCTTTTCTTTAGAGGAGCTCAGCTGTTCTCTGCTCGGGTGCAAATAAGTCACATACTTCCACTCTAGGTATTTTTGGTCAGAAGGAAAAGATAAATAGATAGTGTATTTCAAACGTCAGACTTTCAGTTGGCTTTATCTAACTTTGGTCAAGAATTTAAAACTTCACACTGGACGCTAGCACACTTCAAGCTTGAACTGTAATTCTATTCTGACAAGAATTTGCTGCTAACCGAGCCTATCTGTGACATGGGAACCAACGAGCTAAAGCTGAAACCAAGGCTGTCAAACTCATTTCACTTATTAGTTATGAAATGGGAAAAAAACAGTAAGCTTCAGTGTCACATGGAAACATGAGCGCAGCGGTGACACAGCCTTTCATACAGTGTCAGCACTAAAAACAGCATATAGATTATTTGGAAAGTAATAAACATCGATCTTGTGATTCTATTCTGGGCTGGTGCTATGACAAAAAAAGGAAAAACAAAACCCAAACCATCAAAACAAAACCAAAAGCTGAAAGCCCAAAGCAATTTGCAGTTGTGCTTGTAGCAAGTGGCCACGGCTCTGCTGTTTCATCGGTGCTTGCCCGGCCGTGGGCAGGGACCCCCTGATCCCCAGTGCCAACCATGTGAGCCTCTGACTCAGGGACAGGATGATTTATGCTGGGACAACTGCTGAAGTTACCACCCCCAGCTGCACGGAGAGCTTGGCTGCTCCCGGCCCCCCAGCACCCAGCAGCTCAGAGCTGGCTTTTTTTGCTTTTTTTCCTCTTTGAAAGCAGACAGCCAGTGCCAGGTCACCCTGCGGCTCTGCCCTCTGTTCTGAGGTGGCTTCCCAAAGAGCTGAGCTGTCTGTGCAGTAAGCAGTGGTGGGCCATGTGCCACCAGCCATCCCAGGAGAGGGCATCCCAGCCCCAGGACACACATCTGCTTTGAGCCTCCCACCTCCGAGGCCAGGGCAGATGTTTGGAATGGTTCTTTCTAATCTTCAGCATATCAAATTGTATTAGTTGATTTTGTTAAGTCTTTCTCCAAACATCTCTGAAGTAACACTCGGGGTTGCTTCATCCCAAAATAGCTGCTCGGTATGAGCTTTTGGCAGCCAGCACAGAGGCTGGAGGAGACCCTGGAGAACCAAGTTAAGAAGGAAGGTCACAGCCCATCCCACTCGTCCTTCTGACTTGCACAGCTCCTTCCCAGCCCCACACGGCCCCCAAACCTCTTTTACCTTAGAAACTCTGCAAGCACCCCTGCTCCTCCAGCTACCTCAAGATCAAACCTGGGCCCAGGACAAAATTCTGCTTACAAACAAGTCCAGTCACAGGAGAAGATCTGCATTTGGATCAGTGCACAGCTGCAGGTACCTTCCACCAGCATGCAGCCCTCATTGCAGTTACAATAGGCCTTTTCTTCCTGCTGTCAGAGAGAAAAGACATCTATCAGACTGAGGTACAGAGCTCCTGCAACTGTTAATTATTAAAAGCGTTTATCAGTGAATCTGGGACTGCAACTATAGTGATGGGTGGGTGGCACATCTCTCGTGAGCCATAAAATTTCCAGGAGAGAACCTGTCAGGGGAAAGAGCTGGAAGAAATCATAGTGTACTTTATTTGTAATATGAATTCTTATCAGTGACTGTTTTGACACAGTTTTAACCTCCGACTACAGAGGTTTACAATTTAAAAGACATCTGGTAACTGATGATTTTGCAAGGTAGACAATTTAAAAGACATCTGGCAACTGACAATTTTTCAAAGCTAGAAGTCCATTGCATACATTCAAATGAGCTTGAAAAAAGCACAGGCACATCTGGCTTCATGAATCAAAGCTCAGAAAAAAACCCCATTCTCTGCTGCAATGTTGCTGCTTGCGCTGGTTTTGCCAGCTGTGAAGCTGAAGGTGAGTGCAAAGCAAAGCAGACCTAACCTCTGAGGCTGGAGGGACTGGATGTGCAGGTGCCCTCTGGGCTGAGCAGTCTGGAGCTGGACTGTGGTCTTCACCTGCATCCCAGGCCTGTGATGTCTCCTGCCTTCCCAAGGGGGACCCTGTATTTCTTACCACCATGCCAATGTTTTTGGGGTGCAGCCACTCTGCAGTGGCCACCGCTTTGATGAAACTGGGGCCATTCTATTGCTCACTGATGAGCAGACCATCATCAACAGAAACAGGCCCAGAATATCACCAAATGCCTGTTGCCTGCACTGTGTCAGTGCTTCTGGAGTACTGAGCATGGAAGGAGCCATGTTGCTTTCAGTTTAGATATGAGTAACACAGGGTAACACAAATTAGTTGCTTTTTATCCACCAGCATGGCCCCAAGCTGCTGTAGCCTCCCTCCAGGTCTGGGGGTCCTTCCCCCATTTCCCATCGGATCTAACAAGTGATAGTGGTTCTGTGATACAGCAGGTCTGTGGGTTGGTCCTCAACCCATCCTTCTTCTAAACACCAGGGCAGCAGCCTGGGACACTTTTCCTCATCCCAAATATCACCTTTCTCCACCTGCCTATAGAATTATTTACATCTTTTCCATAACAAGAAAAAAAGTCTGATTCAGCTCTGAGTCAAAAGATCCTCATTTGGCCCTGGATGTGTTGAGAACATGGGTCATACTCAGGAGCTGGAGCACAGAAAATCCTGGCTGTGTAAGTAACAGGGAATTCTGCCAAAAAGGCCAGGGATTTTTACTGTAGTTGGCCCTTGGAGATATCTTTCTTTGACAAAAAAAAAAAAGTATATAATAAAAATCCATCCCTTGAAAGCTGATGAAAGCATGGCCATGTGCCATGGAAGCTAATGGGCTTTCTAGATCTCCAGTAATGTCCCCCATCATAATTTCAAATGGCAGGAACATACTCTACGAAAGTCTTCATTGCCTCTTCTCTCTTTTTTTTTAATACAGCAATTAGATCCTCAGAAAAGCAGCGAGTACAAACTGCAGAAATGGTTTTCCAAAGAGGTGCTGCACAGCCCCAACCAGAACCGAAAGGTGTTCCACTGAGCCCATGTTCTCCCCTGCACAGAAGAAAACACCGTGAAGCAACAACTCTGCCTTTGATAGTATGGGAAATAGGTCTGCTCCAGTCTCAAGTGAGCACAGTATGAGTTCCCTCTTCCCTTCCATCCCTACCAAAGGGGATAAACTGTCCTCTTCTTACAGGCAGATTCAGCTTCCCTCCAACTTTTCTTACTGACCAGAAGTTTTGCACGTCTCTCTTTAACTACCATGCCCATGCTGATGGAGATGCCACCAGAGATCTGCCACTTTAGAGAGCTGCTACGCTGAGCTCACTTAATTGTAAATGCAACCTCGGTCTTTCCTTCTTCACAGGGACAAAGGGTTCACATAGGGAAATGACATTTTCCTCTAACAGTCCATTCCACCACCTGACTGAATACCTGGCCAATTTGAAGAAACCATGACCAGAAACCATGACGCTGCTGACCAGGCCTTGCCAGGAGAATTACCTGGAGTCCTATTCACCAATTTGTTCCTATTGCATTTGGTGGGGATTCCCTCCAGCCTCTGACCCCACCAAGGGGACGCTCAGCCCTCACGTTCTGAGCTGTCACTGTTTTCCAGGGCTTGTGCTATCTGGAGTTTTTCCTGCAGCTAGGCTGGCTCTATTCCAGCGGCTGGGAATGAGCTTCCTGAGCCATTACCTCTGTTATCACTTGCTGCCTTAAACAAGTTCGACCTTTTGATTGATTTGAACTTTGGCCAGCATTAAAACACTTGTTCTAGCAGCTGAGGTCAGTCGCTCAGCTTTCTGCTATGTGTAACGGGGCACTTAATGCTACAGTGGTTTTAAATCACAGCATATTCCCAACCATGAGGACAGGGAAGAAACAAAACTCACCAGAGGTTGTCCCCTGACGTTGAGCTGGGCCAGGCTTGAGTCTTGCTCACATTCAGCTCTCAAC
Organism: Aegotheles bennettii; assembly: GCA_013398125.1. Lineage (NCBI taxonomy): Eukaryota > Metazoa > Chordata > Aves > Caprimulgiformes > Aegothelidae > Aegotheles > Aegotheles bennettii. The sequence continues at coordinate 994,441 of VZRW01009362.1, read as the reverse complement.
TCCTGCCTCATAGTTACTTCTTGTTGCACACATTTCAATTAATCTAGAAAAAGTTCTCATCCCTTGGTCTTCGTCTCATCTCCATCACCCCCTAGTGACTTCCTGAAGCCATCCCTGGACTGTGGAGGTTGCCTCCTGCAAAAGATGGTTGGGTCACTGCTGACCTTGAGCATAACTAACAACGACAAAGAAAACCACAGGACTAAAAGAACATTTCCATGGCATTTAAAATACACTTGGAAGGAAAGAGATTTTGTCTGTACAAATAAACACAGTCCTCAAACTGTCACAGGTTAGAATTTGTAACGCCATGCTATATGTCAGGCTTGGAGAGAAAAAAACCCAACTGGAAATGGATTACAAAGAGCAAGCTGAAAGAAATACAAAAACCAACCATACAGGGAAAACCACACTGGAGGGAACCCAAATCTTTTCATCACTGTAAAGGTATTTTACGTTAATGTGAAGAGGAATTTAGTATTTTGTTAATGCAGGATTTTTTTCTCTGCCATCTCTGCAGGATCCAATCTAGACAAATAAAAGTGCTGTCAGTGTCTTTATTGCTCTCAGTTTTATATAAAGGGGTTGGGACACACTCTAAGGGGCACTTCTCTGAGCTGTGTGACAAACAGAAGTAATGATGGGCCATTTTTTCCTTGCTTGCAGAAGAACGCTTGTGAGTTTAAGAGATTTGATATTTGCTTGTTTAGTTATGGTTAGAAAAATTACAAAGGGAAATCTTAGTTGTAGAAGGGGAATTTTTAAATAAATCTGAGCACTGAGAAACAGTTTTCCTTCAGGGGTTTCCACATTGTGAAGCTATGCACCCATGAGCCTTCTGTCCATGTTGGGCGTTGTGTCATTATTATAAGAGGTCATGGCCATGAATGTGAAGTGATATCTCAGATTGTTAGGACATCACCAAAGGGAAAGCACCTGGATATGATCACTTGTAACCACCATCTAGGTAGATGGGTTGATGCATTCTCTGTCAGGCAAAACTCTTTTTCCTGGTCTGGAGATTCATTATGAGGTGCAATGAATTCCAATTAAAGTGTATGGAAATCTGGAATAACTTCATCACAGTAGTCCACTTCCAAAGTACAGTCTTGGGGTTAATTTCCTATAGGAACATTTTGCTGCCATGGTTGCTTTGATTTCCCATAGAGCTTAGGAAGAAGAAAGCCCTGGAGCATTAGAAAGGACCTCCTAGAAGCACAGCATTCACAGATCAACATCTCCATTATCACCTCCCCAGTGTCAGCTTCAGACAGCTCACCTCCAGCCAGAGGCTGATTCTGGTGCCACCAAAGCAGCTTTCTGTGTCAACAGCAGCTTTGGGTAGGCATGGGGGAGGGGGAAGCTCAGCACTGCTCAGCTGATGAATGGGCATCACTGGACACATGACCCTGCTAGGTACAAGGGAGATCAGGGACAGTTATCTCCAGTGTCTTCTCCAGCAAGATGGGCTGCCCAAGGTCTCCCAAGGACGGGCTGACCTGCAGCCAGGCAGGGTACACAGCTTGCAGAGGCTGAGCAGGGAGCAAACTGCTCTGTCCCTGCAGTGCCTCCCCAAAGCAAAGGAAGCCTGTGCCGCTTTACTGCTCCCTGGGGGCTGCTGGAAGAACCACCAGCACCCAGCGAAGACACTGCAACCACTGAAGAACATCAGGACCTTCCAGTTTGCAAACCCTGCGAGGTTTTACATGTATTTACAAAACCTGCTATAGCCAGAGCCAGAAGGCTTGTTAATCTTGGTTAATATTTGCTCTTATTTTAGAAAAGATCCACAGAGCCCCAGAGGTCTGCAATCACCGTGCTCCTGCCATCTCTAGTAAAGAATCTGGTGTTACTTGCCCAAAACATATCATTTCTTCAGGGGAATGTGGCTAAATATTGAGTCCAAAGGGTCTGACAGTCAGGGTGCATCAGTGCTTGCCCACAGCAGATAGCTGGGATGCTGCACACACCCACCGGGGCTGTGCCACAGCACTGCTCCCTGCACAAGGCATCCTAAAGCACTTCCAGGAAGGACACAGCCCTGCAACACTGTCTGCATTTGAATAACAAGGGAGGGAGGGAGGCAGGAGAGCAAAACAGCCACTTTTCTTAGCTCATTGTTCAACACACACACAGAAGCCACTTGCAGGGCCCTGAACACCTGCCAGCAGAGAAGGAAAAAAAATATTTTTAAAAAATTTATTTTAAAAACAAGCACAAAAGCACGAGTGCCTATAAATTTTACATAGCAACATTCTGTCCTTTGGATCATCTCCCCATACCCACTCACATTTGGAAAGTTAAATAAAGCTAGTATCTTGTAAAATATTAATTAAAGTAAGCATTATACTGGGTGCCATGAATCATTTTATGTGTGTTCAATATTTGCGAGTGTCACCATGGTGAGGAGTTGCACCCAGCTACAGTGCATTGGTTATAAAGACGAGAGAGCAATTGCTCAGCCACTGCTACTGGCTTCCCAAACCATAAACCTGTCATCCAGGCTATGCCAGCCCAGAGATCACAGAATAAGACTTACAAGTCAACATCACTATTTGGAGTTAATCCATGGCTCATGTTAGCTGTAAAAGTTAATGTTACAAATACAAAAATATCTACAATAGGAAAGTATCCCTCCTCCTCCCCTGCTCTCGGCCCACTGATTATCTCAGATCATCGATGCTTTGGATGACCGAATAAACAGGATTATCCTCTCCCAGTGCCTGCTAAGTCAAAACTGTATGGCGATCCTATTAGTGGATGGCAATAGTGTGAGTATATCCAAGCAGGAGATTATCTTTTGCTTGTTTTGTGGAGCTGAAAACGGCACCGGGAAATTTTTAATCTCCATGAAGGGGACAGTAGAGCTCACAGAAAGAAAATCAAATTCATGATTATCCTTCTCAATCAGCTGCCTCGCTCAAAAAAATGATCCCGATTGATGAAGTTCTGACCTTCTTTCATTGATACAGTACTGGATTTGGGATGCCAGTGAAAAACATCTTACATGTGTAGCCTTTTTCATCCAAACTGGTCCCAGAATGCTTTACAAGTGCTGCGTGCAAATGGCACGTGGGATTAGCAGCACTTTACAGTGGCCTGTCTCTGTTCCCACTGAGGTTAACGAGAACAGAAGTGGGACTTGCTGTTGAGTAAAATGTGAACCAGGCTGGAATACGGCCAGGACTCTGAGATCAAAACTCGCATTCATTTGGAAGCTGCTGGCACAATAGCCCTGTTGATCAGGACTTTGGTTTACGTCTTGTCCAAAACAATGTAGCCAGCTACAATGGGGCATGAAATGATGCCATTTTAAACACGTTGGTAATTCACCATTATTTATTTTTCAAGCACTCAAAGATTAAAATATTGAAAGAACAAGCAAAAGAGGAAATAACGTATCTAAATTAAAATCTTCTTAAATAAACCATCTAGATTTTAACAGAGTAGCATGCGAGCAAAGCCAGCCAGCTCCCAAGCCTTTCATATAAATGCATGCCGAAAAATAAATTCCTTCAAGAGAAGCTTTGAAGAGCATAATTAAGCGTGAAAGTTACCATATATTAAATTATACATCTAGTAAAAAAGAGTCATTAGCCCAACAAATGGGCTGTTAATGATTTCAGGTTTGCCTAAGGCCATAAGCTAATAAACTAGTGATTAACCAGTATTTCTGGGATGCTGTTGTTGAAAGCTGGTGTCCTGGTGTCACAATGCTCACCCACAGCTTAGGAACTGCAGAAAAAATAAAACCAATTAACAAAACCAGCACTGTGTTCAGGCCATAGAAACAACTGAAGTTTCAGGCAGGTGAAACCCCTGCTCTGAGACTCTGGGAACTCCATCACTTACCAAGACACCCGATTTCCACTCTGTGCACTGGGATTGCAAAACACAGGACTTCCCAGGCCCAAGCAGAACCAAGCAGAGTAGCCAGGAGAGTCCCTTCCAAGGCAAGAGAAACTCTCCATGGATGTGTCCTGACACAGACAATGGCCAGGAGAGCCTAGGTCAGGAATGCTTCCCTGTCTATTTGAAAGTCACTGCTGGTACCCAATTGGGACACCTCCCTGACCTTGGGAGCAGCTACCTCTCTCCTCTGAGGCCACACTTTGCTGATGCTGGCAGCCAGGGAAAGTAACAACACAAAAGCGTGCTTCACAGTTTCCTTCAGACATCTCTTAGCAAGAGGTAATAAAAGGAAAAAAACAACAGGCCATCTGGTGAGCCAGCTCTCCCCCCCCAAAAAAGCACCCAAGAGCTGAGGATGTGGGAACCAAAACTTGCATAAAATAGTCTTCTCCAAGGCTGGAAGCAGCTGGCACGGGGAGGATGGTGCTCACCCACTATTGCCAGAACCACAGGATACACGAAGGCTTACATAGGTATTACAGTTACTTGCACAGGGCAAACTGTTTGAAATGAAAACACAAGCACATGCACAAACCTCACCTCCACGCAAGCACATGGACATTTGACAATGCAATCTCAGACAAGTAAAACACTTCTTCACCGAAACAAATACAGTGCACTGGGTCACATTAAAGGTCCAAAGAACTAGAGAAATGAAGCAGAGTTTTTCAAAGGACATGATTACTCAGTAGTTTGAAACGGAGAAGGGAAGCAATCCAGTAAATTGTAGAAAAAATTTGTTCATCCCTCAACCAGCATCTTCAGCAGCAGTCTCAGCAAAGCCCCTCAGTTTGGCTTCACTGTGGGCAAGGGACCATGCATGAGCTCCTAAAACTTTGGAAGAAATGCCCATCCATGTACATATTGCAATTCACAGAGGAGCCCGAAACCAGAGAGGGGCCTCAGGGACTGCAGCCAGCCTGGCCTGGCGGGGGCATAACTCACACCAGACATCGCCTGCTGCAGCTCAGGCGCAAGGGTTGGCTGGGATGTGCTGAGAGCCTGGGCTGCCATCCCCAGCAGCTGCTGCACAGCCACCCTGGGAGGGCTCAGCTGCTCCCTTCATTGCCAAATTCTCTGCCTCTCTCCTCTCCCTGGCTGATTTCTCCTCATTGCTCTCTTCCTGTGGCAAAACGCAGAAGTGTAGAAATGTGTTTCGTCACAGCAGCCCCAAGCTGTGCCGGGCACTTGGCCGTTTGCTCCCCAGAGAGTTGCTAATGGTTTGATCTGACACAAAGTTCTCACACTTAAAATAAACGGTATAAACACAGCACTCTCCAGGAAGGTCTGAAAGCAAAATGAAAGATTTGTTTGATTTAAGGAAGCTTTTCCTCAAGTCTTTTAATGCTTTTAACTACCAATAGATCTGATGACTTATTTTTTTAATAAAAAGACAAAATATTTGCCTCCTTAAGTGTTCTTGTGATTAAGGTCCAAGATTTATATTTCCACATAAGAAAAAAAAATAAATTGGATCCTGCTTCAGTAGAGACAATGGCAAAAACTCCCACTGACTGCAGTTACCAATAGAACAAGGCTCGTGTGCAAACTTCGGAAGTAAGTTTTCTGGAAACAATTTCCCAAATTCACAATTTTTTCTCATTTTCTACATTTAAAGCACAACCTCAGTTTTGTTGAACTGTTTTTTTAAAACCTACATTACTATGTCACATAAGTCGTATGCATGGTTCCTGATTCTTCACATAAATGCTGCATTTTTTTTCTTGTTATTCCTACAAAAAGAACATGGCTTGATCTCAGCAGCAGTTGCATAGACTTCAGATTAAATATCGCAGTCATTGACTTTACCTGAGACTCAGACACTTCTGAAAATGAGCTTGCAGGCACCCACTAAGGAACACACTGCACATCTCCTCTTAGTTACAAGCCATTAAAATTAAAAGAATTTGCAAAATTCTTACATGTATCTATAAGAATTTGATCTGAGATCTTGGAGATCTCCTTATGAATATTCAGGGCTGGTCCTGCTCTCACTGAAGTCAGAATATCTTCAGTGCAATCAGTGGTGGCATCACAGTGTACAACTGGACAAATAAGATTAATTAAACATAAGAATCAAATTATTCCTTTTTAACAGCTTCATCTGTATTTGTAGGTTTATACAGTAGAGGTCAGTTAAAGGGCACCAGAGATCAAACTACACTGGATCCTCAATGCCAGCAGCTCTAAACTTCTTCAGCGCACACAGCTCTGCCCTTCAGTCACAGTTCTTAATATTTATAATGACCTTTCCAAATTTGTTTTGTTTTTAATATATTAAAAAAATCTTTCCCACTGAAATGAGCAGATTTTCCAGTGAACTCCAGCACATAACCCTGCAGCATTTTACTATTTCAAGAATAGAGCATGAGTTTCAAAATTTGTCCTGAAGAACAAATATCTGCATGAAATTACGATGACGTTGTACTGAGCCTAAGAGTCATCCTGGAATAGAAAACAATCCAAGCAACAATATTTGGCTCTGGATAAAAATTTTCCCAGACATCCAGGCATAATTGCCTCTCGCCTGCTAAAACTACAAATAATTCTGAGCCTGGGCTCCTGTGCACGGCTCCTGAGGCTGACATGCTGCATAATTTGTCAAAATTGAAAATTCTGTCACTAACAGTTTATATCCTCTATTTTCCAATTCTGATTTGGTTTTTGGGGGTGTTTTGTTGGTTTTTTTTTTACCTCCTAATAGGCAGACATGCCCAAGTACCAATGCAAGCAGTTACTTTGCGATGTCTTCCCCCCACACACACCTTCCTCCCTTGCCCTAGGACACCACTCCCCAGACACACAAGAGGGGTTTTACCAGCAGACACCTTACAGAAACTGATAAAGGCCTTTCACCCCAGTGGATAGCCAAGCTGTCATCAATTTCATTTATCTAATAGAAGTTCCATTTCTATTTGATCAAAACCCGAGTCTTTTCCTGAGAAGTTTTCCCTTTCCCAAGAAGGGCAGCTTCCCTTCAGAAATCATTCTGATGGAAATCCCCAGCTGGCTCTTGCTGTGCCAGCAGCCCAGATAAACCAAGCAGAGAAAAGCACCATCATCATATGTTTATTGTTTAATCTGGAAATGCAAAGGATAAAGTAAACACTCTTCCTTCATACCATTACAGGGATTTTTTAGTTAAAAAGCCCTCTGAGGAATGGTTCCAGCCACCCAAAGCCTGGGATGCCAGAGGAATTCAGGGAGTTCAGCGTGGTTCTATCTAACCTGCTATGCTGTAAACAAAACCACTGGGCTGGGATCTAAATGCTAAATGTCATTTATTTTTGTTATTGCTTATTTACAAAAATGTGCAGAGACTTGCACTGGGATTCCACCAGGCATAAACAGAACCAAAAGGCCATCCCTGTCCCTAGGGGCGGGAGAAGGGTTAGTGAACAGGGTGGCGGGGTGTAGATGTGTCCCTTCCTCACCTCCAGAGCAGTGCAGGCTGCGGCATCTTCTGCAGCCCAGGAGGGAGGGCTGGCTGCCACGCCGCAGGGACCCTCACTCACTCCAGCTTGCCTTTGAACAAATTATTACTATGAAAGAAATGAAAGAATAGCTTCTATGTTTTTAATTATCTGATCAAGTTTTCCACTCTAAATCTAATTGACACAGCAAGTAGGGAGCTGCATTTAAAGACACATTTGCATCTGTTTTGCTGATTATAGTAGCTGCACATTTTACTTTAAACATCAATGGGTTGCAACTGCTATTCAAATGATATGGAAATTGCTACTTTATACTGAAATTTCCCTTAAGCAACAAAGGAAAGGATTAGCACATGGGTCTATTTTTTTCTTTCCTCTTCTACTTTTCATTTTAATAAAACACGATGGCAGTGGAAAACTCTTTGATGGTTCCTGAACAATACCTGTATCTTTTAGTATTTTATTCACACCAAGTTACAGAATATTTTAATCTTTTTTCATAACTATTCTGGTAACAAGTTCTAAATAAAATACCCTTCTTTATCTGAAACATTGAATTAATTTTTACAAGGCCTCTCCACTACAAAAATAATACATACACTGGCTATTTGGGGAATTACACAGGGGAATTAAGGTACCAGCAACAGTTTATAAATATTTTCATATTTAGATGAAGGTGACAACTGGATGCCTTCATAGAGCCTGTCCTGTGGTCAGTCCCACTCAAGCCTGAACCCTACCCATTTCTAGCCGTACATAGCAGAGTCAGTGCAAATGAGAATCAGACCACAACCAAATCACAATCATGAATTTTTCCCACTGAAACTCTCACAAGTAAAGTCAGTTGTGTTTCAACTGTTTGCATGATTGATCTTTCAATCCCTGTCCAGGTGTACACCTTTTTATGCAGTTCTAAAGATGGAAATTTTTAGTGAATTTTAGTGGCAAACTTCACTCCAAGCAGTAGAGGTAAAAGATGTAAGGGATATACGAAGAGCTTTACTAGTCTCCCAAAAACTGCTTTTGCAGAAGACCAAATAAAAATACTTTACAGATTTTGAATGTTACTGCCAATTATTGATATGATAGAGAAACACGAGCAAATGCTTATCACTGGCCTCTTACATACCCCATAGGGACCGACCAAGGATGAGTTTCAACAGGACCACCATCCTTTTCCATTGACTCTGTTGTGACAGAATCTTTGTCATCCCCATCATGTACTTTAATCTGAACACCTCCTCTCAGCACAGCTATCCAGAATCTGCTGACAAAAGTAAAAGCACGTTACAAGTAAAATATTTTTTAAATATTCCATGCAGACACATTGACCAAATTAATTTGTAAAAGTCTGCCTAAAGACAAAGCTTTATGGCTTCAGGGTGTTAGAATGGTGGGAAATTATCAAATCTTGACCAAATCAGACACTTTCCTGTTCTTGAAATTAATCAATTTAAAAATTAAACCACTGAACAAAATAATTCGGTTCTTGTGTTCCTTAAGCATCTAGCACAGATCTGGTGAAGGACCTTCAATTCTCCATATGCAGGCTCAGAAGAGAGATGCAACCAGAGCGATTAAACAAAGCAACTCCTCTCTCTATAACGAGTTCCAGTGCATCACCCATGATGGACAGCAATGCTGATCTAGAACTGCCTACATAATCCAAGCACACAAATCCTGCTCTTACTCACGTGCCCCTGCAACCCCACTGCCTTTGGTGGATTTTGTCTCACAAACATAAAAAGGACAACAGTACTTCAAAACATTCGCCCTGCATTCATCACACTGAAACCAACACAACAGGGCCAGCTACAATATATTCATGCAAGAGCTCTGATAACCACACTTGCACTTTTGGTTTTGTTAGTCCCATATGAATATTCATGCCCATTTCCACGATATGTGCCCTGGTTTGCATAGGGCACAGGTTGTCAGCAGCTGAAAGCCATTAGCATCTGACAGCTGCTAAAAGAGCTTGTTTGAAACAAATAGGTGGTCCCAGCCATTGTCTAGCAGGCAGGTGATTAAGGCATCATTACAAGCTGCATCTTCTTTGGCAGCTGCATGGACAAGGAGGGCCCCTCTTGCACTGCTCAGACCTGCCGGGTGGAGGGGAGATTTAATTATCATCATTACATAATGGGTGGTTTGTAGAAGACCTGACAGAAACAGATAGTGGGCAAACACAGGACACAGATCACAGCCGATTAAGTAATTACAATCCAAATAAGAGTGTAGGAACTGGCTGGGAGCAGCAGATGTTGCTGTCCATCAGCATCTCCATATAAAACATATGTTCAAATGTTACTTGGAAAAAAGACAGCAGAACATTATTTGCGGAGCTACAGGATACCTGGGGGAGGATGCTCAGGAAGGAAACTGGGATTCTCTCAGGGAAAATCCAGGGAATCTCTTGGGAGCACAGAGGTGGAAGACATCCAGTGCATGGGGCAGGATTGCATAGACAGATACTGGGAGGGACCAGTGAGGAAGATATTCCTTGGCCTACAACCTACTGTTGTCCTTGCGTCCCAAACCTGCTTCATGGATCTGATTCTCACGTAGAGAAAGTGGGAATGAGCTGATGGATTGTATTTGTGCTCAGAAGAAGAGAGAGATGAAACTCATGCCTTGGGCAGGCAGGGCACTTTCCACCTCAAGTGGCCAGCCACGGAAAGGTGGTCGAAGTCCTACTCACACATAACCTCTCCAGATGGAGAAGCTTGCACACACAGCAAGTAAAAGATGATGCTCAATTTTTTTCAAGTCATGGCATCTTGCTTTCTGAAACACAAAATAAAAAGCATGTGTTGGGCAGAGATGAATCGGGGTAGTCAAATACAACAGAAAAGAGGTATAGCACAAGGCAGACTTTCTGAGATGCTGGAAATGCTTGTCTTCATACCACACCAATAAACACAGTTGTTCCACCCAAGGCTATTTCATAAGTAATTTAAAAAAATGTATGTAAAAGCAGGAAATGTCAACATGTGCATATTGCTTCCTTTCAAGCCATTTTCTTGGCAACCACCCTATCTGTTCTACCCCAATCTTTCTTCCAAAAAAGAATTAATATTTATCTTAATAAACTTAACATTTAAAGAACTTCTGAAATTACTTTACCTACACGGCATCACCTTCCAGACTTGTGACACCATCAGTTTCACCACACTTCACAATTCCAACATTATTTTTGTTTTTCAAAATCTGTGTGAATGATTACATTATAAACACATTTATGCATTTTTTTTTAAATAGCAACATAAATTTGGTTTGTAAATTGCCAGTGCAGCACTCTGTCACATTATAAACAATGATGTACAAGTACAGCTTCACTGCGTTTGATGCAAAGCCAGAATCAGATCTTTTCAACATTTTCTTATTAAGGATAAATTACCAAACAAACCAAGCATACTAGAGCGAGCTGGCCTTGATGGGAATGGTGTCCAGGTGTTGGGGTTTCTTTGTTTAATATTGATATAGCCTTGCAAATATTGCAGCCTATCCTCTGGAGGCATATAAAAGTCTCAGAATCAGGGCTGTTTGATTTTTTTTTTTAGTAAAGACATCATTTTTAGATAATGTCCACCTGAAGAGAGAATTGTGCCTTTTGGTTCTGTCTGGGCTCACAAGAAGGGATGTCAGGACACATGAGTGTATGCGTGTATTACATTTTGGGAGCTAGTTTTTGATTTAACTTCACCCTTTCCCAGTTTCCTTACAGTACCACCCCCCCAAAAAAGAAAAGACAACCCCTGGGGACAACCCAGGCGGATCCTCAGGGCAGCCCACAGAGCTGTCTGCCACCTCGACCTTTTGCAGGCCACTTGCAACAGTCGAGAGAGCAGCCATGGCTGGGAAAGCAGCTGCAACAACACACAGAGCCCTGAGCCCTCCTGGCAGATGCACCCTTGGGCCAGCAGCTATCAGGGCAGGCAGAGAGGAGCAGGAGGCTGTCAAGGCTGGAAGTCTACCTCCTCACAGCAGCTCAGCTTCATCTGAGCACATAGAGAATCTGGCCTTGATCTCCTAGCAGATTTTTTCCCATGTTCTGTGTACATAGTTACTATTATAAGCACAATCATGGTGAATGTTTGTGCAAATGATTGGCTCTGAATCTTCTTGGTACTTTATACATCTTTGTTACTATTTTTATTGCAGTTATCTTTTTGGATATGGTGAGTGTGGAAATATACCCCACTTCCCTGGAAGCATATGACCAACATGGCCCTAATTCACAAACCTTTAAGTTAAAAAGAACAGCAAACATTTATACCTAAAATCATCAGTGAAGAACTGACCTCCATTACCCAGTCCCAGGGCTTACAACTGTTCACCACTGCGTGTTTGTGCAGTGTATTTTTAAAACATGCACCGTGTTTAAAATATACACAATTAATATTAACAAAGACCTGTAGTTCTCAGAGCAAGTGGCTGGAAGAAGCACTGCCTCCTGTCTGATGTGCAATGACCTTTTGCAATATTTTTAGGCACTGCCCTATAAGCAATAGGTCTTGCACAAATTACTTCTGCCCAGATGTAAAGCAACATTAACCGTGAGAAGGAGGGAGCAACATGGGATGAATTTATACCTTTTAAATTTGAGGGAAAAATAAAATTACTGGGGTTTATAAGAGGATTTATAAACTATAATTTTCTCTCTCATAACACCTGGAGGATTATGTGCCATGGATAAGGACATTCACAATGGACTGAAGTGTTATGTGATTCTCCCATTTTTGAGTAAAGGACTACAGTAATTAGTTTCTTGTAAGAAACAGAATTAATAGAATCCATTATGTATTTAATTAGAAGTGTTTCTGTCTTCAAGGGAGGACAAAGATTAATTTAGGTAACTACTAAAAGTTCTCAATCTTCACAGCATTAAGTTAAAAACTAAAGTTAGAAGAAACCTGTGTGGAGAAATACATACCACTGTGTGATGGCTGTGATGGCCTCTCCTGGCCACAGGAGAAGCCAAACTGCATTGTGTACTGTGGTATACAATTGTCTCACAGAGTTATGTATCAATATATATCAATAATGAAAATGTCTAGGAAATTACACAAAGGATTAGGAAAAGCTCAGTGAAATAAATAAAACAACAAGTATAAAGTCAGGCATTTTCACACCGCAGAGTCTTTGTCCAAGTTGGAAAGGGAATACAGAAACAAAGGAAATGCAGATTCAGGTTCCAGAAACTTAGCAACCACTAAACACATGCAAAATGTACATCCAAAACACTTTCTGCAGTCTATTTCTGTGAAAAAGTGCACCAAAAATAACTATTTAACTACCAACTGCTGTGATTCATCAGCTGGAGGAGGAGCCACCAAACACACCAACCTGCTTCCAGCAGTGGCCAACAGCAGCTCTGCAGAGAGGAGTATTACAAGCAAGGTAAACACAATGCAAGCCTACCCAGAACACCCCCTCTGTGCTAGAGCCAGCATTGCTTGCACTTCCCGAGCCAGAGGGTGATTTAAACCTGCACTAACATTAACAACAGGACAACTGTAGCAATCAATATTGTCCTTAAAAATTAAAGGTAGCAGAACAATTTGGTACAGGCATTAAATACACATACATGCCACTATCATATATAGAATGGATATAAGGTGTTTTCAAAGATGCTGAATGTGTAGTGTTCATTATATGAAGAACAAAATAACCCCTGCACTTCTCTGCATGTACAAACACAACTGATATGTTTCAAAAATTAGGTCTTTTTAATCCATAGATATTTCACACAAGTATAAGCTTGTGAAGAAAACAGAATCAGCTGTATTTTAGCTGTCAACAAAAACAAATGGTTGTGGTTACCCCACAGACAAAAGCTAATGTACCTGTGTTCAGTCAGTCTCTAGCAAACGAAGAGCTACCAGGAAGCTTTTTATCAATAGATCAGACCACAAACCAAACCCCTGTCAAAATTCAGAGAGGAGATACGATTAATGTGATTAATGGCCTTGCTCCTACCCACTTACAACTAGAAAAGCCAAGTGTCACAGAATAATAATCAACATTCAAAAGATGAACCAAATTCCAATTTGTTTTTTTATTTAGCCGGATTCCTGGCTAAAAGGGAAAAAAAAAAGGAAATAAAACTCCTTATAGAAAGACTTCTCATGCAGGAAGAGAACAGTATGGTTGTATAAAGGATCACCCACTTTAGGTGACTGGCACACAATTTCCTTCTCTGTTACATCACCATTAGGTTCCTTAGCTCATTTCTTTAGAAGTCACCCACAAAGGCTCCATGGCATCAAAATGCCATATTCACAGTAGGCTTTGTTAGTGAGGACAGGGTCCAGGCCCTGCTGCTGTCAAAAGGATGCGCTGAGCAGCATAGAGTGTCGGGGATGGAAGTGAGTGAGTGATGCCTTCAGACTTAACAGCTCTTGAAGCTCCAAGGAGAGGATTTTAACTTATGGGTAAGGAGAGTCAAAGCTTTGCTAGCTGCTAATGTTGGTCTTTGCAGCTGCCTTGGATATGGACTTTTTTTTTATATATACTCCTGCAGTTCTTTGTCTGAGCTGGTCCTCCCTGAAGCTCACTATGGTCAACTCTGAAACTGCTGGATTTAAAAGTGAGTCCTGCCCTGACAGGAGAGCCAGAATCTCAAGGCATTAGCTCTTACCAGATCTCAGCAATATCACATTTCATGTAAAAATCTCAGTATCTATATTCAGCTCCACAAGTGTTTGTTCTTCCTTTCCTTATTAACTATTTTTTTTGAGCCATGTTGGCATGCTCAGTCCAAAATCTGCTGCTGTCACCTGTTTTAATAACATCTGTTGTTGAGGACAGACAACAAGCTGAAGAGTCTAACTGACATCAAACTATGAAGAAATAAAAGAAAAATACAAGTTTTTCCATTAGACTGAAAGTTGTAATCTGTGGCATTTTTTCTGTTTAAGACTTGGATATTACATTCTTCTGGTGTAATGGTGCCACCAGCAGATAACAGTTAGAACTGGTTTTAGCTGGAAAACCTAGACAAGAATGCAAATTTCTCTTCATAGATTATTCAAGCTTCCAAAAACACATCCATTAATTTTTAAAAAACAATATTTTGATAGGAACATGGAAACTAAGAATTGGCTCTAAATGTGATCTATCAGTAGATAAAACTTTGCATTCATAATTCTCTGTGTAAGTTCCTTATGATTTATAAAGACGGGGAAGTGTTTGGGACAGTGTCAGGTTTTTCTCCACAGTAGACACTGGCAATTTTTCATGCCTGAACAATGGACAAACACCAGAGCAGCAACAAAAACATTCACCTCTGAGAACTGAATGACTGGAACTCTTCAGTTTTGTTTATATGAATATTGATCTGACAAACTCTGAATATCTGAGTGGAGTAACTCTTTTTCTCCAGAGAGACCCAGGACTCTTGTAATTTCTGTTGCAGAAGGAGAACTGAGAGTCCATATTTCTCCAGCCACTGCAGTGTCAACAATCCCAAAATTACTATCACCTTTCTATCTATAGCACCTTTATCACCCTTAAAATTAGTCACTTGTCTTGGGAAAAAAAATATCATTATAACCGTCACGTAAAAAAGAACTGAAAATTTCAGATGGGCCAAACAACACTGATGCTACAAAGCAAAAGTGACACAAAACTTATTCTCTGTGCAGAAAATCTCATGTGAAACTTTAAGGGGAGCAATCAAACATCAGAATAACAGCTAAACCCTTTTTTTGCCTCAAAAATATCCCTATATTTTGCTTGCTGTGACAACAATTTCATGAGAAAAAATGCTGCTGTGTCAGCCTACAGCTTGTCATGGCTTTTTCTCCCATAAACTCCTCTAGACAGTAAATCAGTCTGCCACTGCATCAGCTCCAAAACCACACAAAAAAAGGCAATAATGCTTCCTCAATTTCACACGTTTTTGTGTGTATGTGATGAAAAGCACATAGAAGTTTACAAGCTTCTCAGATACTACTCAGATACTACTTGTCTCAGTTTTTTTCAAGTACAATTACAGTGAGAAGAAGTCCACATCATGCAGGTATGGATTTCCTTTCACACAGGGAACTGGGAGTTAGATGACGGCTGCAGCAATGTAACTGAGCTAAATTCAGCTGCCCTGAGAAGAGTCACTGCAGACTGAAATATGAACAGGGCAACACGAGAATCAGATCAGTTATCAGCCAGACAATTTAAAACAAGTCTTCCATCAGCTGATTTACAGGTTTTGAATACAAGAATACATGTAGGAACCACACATATTCTGCAATCCTTTACAGCCGTAGCCTCTCACCGTGTTTATCTCCAGTTTAATGGGGCCAATCTGGAGCAGTCCCAGCAGCCCTGCGGGGCCCTCGGTGCACAAACCCGCAGCTGAAAGTCACTGTCACCCGTTGTGCACTCACACTATTGCACCTGCATATTTTATTTCGCACACAAAAGGTCAAAAGCTTGCCAGCAGGCTGCCTGCCTTCTCAGTCACACAATGAACAGAGAAAAATAACTCCAAGGAGCTGCTTGCTGCAATTTCCTGCAATTTAAGACTATTTATTTTTAAAACTTTTGCTGCCAACCTCCCCATCTGACTGTCACACTCTCGCTGAATTTTATCAGCAGAACATAGTAATTTATTAGAGATCAAATCCAACCGGTTATTTGACTGTCTTGGCTTTAAATACCACTCAGCCTCCTTTTTAGCTGCTCTGAATCCTTGGGGCTCTCTATAATTAATGTTTCTTTAGCAGAGGCAGCAAAGGGACTGGCTGTGCACAGCCCATGTTAACCCTTTGCTGAGACCAACGTAAAACCACAGTGCAGGGCTGTGTTTGCAAAGCGCTCAAGATAAATGGTCCACAGAATTGTTTCTACTTTTGGCACTTGAAAATTATTTTTTTATAGCAGCGGGCTGAGAATAGCCACTCTCTAGCTACATGATTAGAAACTGGTCTGTGCCTGAAACTGCTAATTAACAGATGGGGGGTCGCACCCACACATATGGCATTTTTGGGAGAGACTGGAACTTCTGTAAATCTTCTGTGGCAGCTGAAGGGATCTGAGATGACAGAACAGGAATGATCAAGAGAAAGGCTGAATGTCCACAGTGTCGGGTGTAATTGTAGCACAGAATGAAACATGTATGTGAGAACCAGGGGTGAGCTATCGTGGAGTATTTGAGCCAGAAGACAGAGTGGTAGGTGATCATTTCACCCGAGAGAGCACCTGAAGAAAGAATAAGGATGCCCAGCATCAGACATGCTGATTTGCACTTCTAAATCTGACCCAAATTTAGTCAAGTCTCATGGCAGCCAGTGGGCCAAAATGAAGTCTGAGAGGTGAAAAAAAGGGGTCAGCCCTTTGCAGCCTGCCAGCACATACCTAACTCAAGCCCAACCTACCTGAATTCCCTGACAACAGAAGGGTTTGTCCAACCTCACTCACATCAGCCACCTTTAACCAGCTGTCAGATGCTTCAAAAATTGAGCTCTGATAAGCTTTTACTTGCAATGCCAAGAAGCACATCAAAAAGCACTAGACTGCTCTCAAAAGCTAAAATAAACCATGGAATCACAGAGCAGCCTAGGTTGGAAGGGACCTCAAACCACCATCTGGTCCAACCCTTCTTGGGAAAGGGAGCCTGGATGAGATTATCTAGCACCCTGTTCAATTGCATCCTGAAAACTTCCAGGTTGTTGCTATCATCTAGAAACACTCCTTTGTCCCTAGCACAAGTAAATATTTAAGCCAAATCCTGTGGCCTCCTGAAGAAGCTTGGACTGACTTAATGAACAAGGGCCTACACCTACAGCAGCTTCAACCCTGTCTTGTTCTGCAACTTGCCCTGCAGTCTCACTCATCCCTGTTTCCCTCACAACCAAACAAGAACAAATACAAAAATATTTATGAGTAAATATTGAATTTTATTCCTACATTTTAATATAATCTCCTGTGTTTTTCAGGTCAATATTATCACAGCCCAGAGAAAGTCAAATAACAGGTATTTGGCAAGAAGTAAAAACAGTAAATTGCACAGTAAAAGCCCAATAATGAAGACATTTTCCTTTAAATTTTAGCATCCTGTTACTACCCTTTTTTTCCAGCTATGTGACCTATTCCCATTAATAGAAAAAAATATAACCTAGCATAGGAAAACAACAATATTAATCAAGGTTTACTCTCAGCTATATATTTTTGAATTACTGAGTTTTTCATAGTTAGGAGGGCTGAATTTGAACTCAGAACATTCCAATAAACTGTTGTAAAACAAAACCACAGAAAAATTACTATATTTGATATTTACTTATTAAAAATTATTACTGCAATTGGAATTCTGAGGGAGCTGCCCGAAGGAGGTTTTGTCCTTTTCTGAGTGAACTATTTAAGGCAGTATCCTTGACTGAACTTCCAGCATCTAACTTCTAGCTAATTTGACCATATTTATCTCCTACCCAAAGCACTCCCAGCAAAACCAGCTGCCAGAGCTCCTGTGCAGCAGTTATCTCAAGAAATGGCTTCCTATTATTGCAGTTCTCTTACATTGTATTTTATGAAGATTTTTTTCAAAGTCCCTCGTTAAACAGCTTTTAGTAGTGGCAGATACATTTAGTGCAAGTCTGTTAGTTTCCCATGAGCAAGAGCTTTGGGGAGACTTTCAAGAGTATATGTGAATTATAGACATCGAATGAATTATAATTAAGTATCAAGATCTATGGTGAAGCACTGTTACACATTTTGCTGAATAAGTGGCAAAGGGCATAAAGTAAATGACCATAATATCAGACTATTGTTCTGTTATTGAACTAATATTAAAAATGTAAAATTCTATTCTGCACTCTACATTTGTTATTTCAAAGGAATTTCTACCCAAGTAAGGAGGGAATCACTGGATTTTACAGATTGGATGCATATTCTACTGTACTAAATGGGGTCTGAAACCTCTAAACAATTTGTACTAATCTAATTCTAAATGTACTAGTCTGTGTTGGCACAATTCTTCTTATGACTATGTTACTACCTACTTATTTCTTAATAGTAAAGACAAGTTTAAATTAATACTTGCATGAGTTATACGATGTAAACCACTATGTCTCAGATACTGCAGCCTTTATCAGTGTGAAAAATCTCATAGCAACTAAACTAACAGAAAAGAAACCTGACTGAATAACTTGAAATATAAGAGGAAAGCTTTATTATTATAATACCTACATTGGCATGTACCTTAGAGACAGGTACTTGTCCTTCCTATCACCCTTTCCTGGAGTTTGAGCAGAAAAATCTATGGAGAGGGAAATAACAGCAGGCTAAAAAAACCTAAAACAGTTTCCAGAAAATGTTATTCTCCTCCTGCCTTTGTGTAAGTGTCGGTAGGAAAGAAACTTGCCTTGACATGCAAACCAGCCCGAGAGAGCATCGGAGAGGAACAAGTCTTTGTTTAAAGCAGCACAAGGTTACACCTGCACTTCCTTATTCTGTCAGCTTCTGGTAACCATAGAAAACTGATACACAGAACACACAGGCTGAACACTGAATGTAGATGTCCGTTAATAAACAAGGTCATACGTAATGTTGGATGCTTATTTACCCTCCTCACTAACGGCTGGTTAATCAGGATTTTTTATGTAGTTTTGTCAGATAACAAACACTGTAACTTCTTTCAAAAACAAACATTTTGCTTCCAATCCCTTGGATCTCTTGATTTAATGCATAGGATGAAGTTCGCTGCCAAGTATATATTTACAAACAGAATCACTGCCTAATGCTTTGAGATAGGAGCTGCATCCTCAGGGTGCAATTACAGCAATTATCTGGATGGATCTTCTCATCAGTAACCTTTGACTCATGTCCTACGAACTGTCAGTCTTCATCATCGAATGGGGAAAGCAACGTATTGTTTCTATTCAATCATCTGCTTCTGAGAAAGAGAAAACTCCACTATTAGGACAGCATGCCTGCCCATACATATGACCTCCTGTAGCTAGCCTGCATCTGCCAGGCGGAGTGGCAAGCCCCAGAACGAACAGCAGTTCACTCCTACACTGTGCTGTCAAGAAGAAGCCGGCAGGCACCCTCGCACACGTCTGCATTTCTCTTCAGAATTTCAAGAGCAGCAGAAAAAAAAATATCTTTTTGTATGCAAAGTACAGATGGATTGCCTGACCTTAAAAGATGCTGAGTATTTCTGTTGTCAATGGGTTTGTTGGTTACACATCAATTTTTGGAAGTTAGCCTCAAAAGGAAGACATCACTGTCTCAGCTCCCATCTAACTGGAATTAATTGACTGAACTAAATGGATTTACTATAAACTTACACCTATGCAAAGATGGAGCACAGTCTTACATTAACACTAATATGACATTTATTAGCATGTAACTGTTCTTGAAGTAAAACAAACTCCTGCAAAAGTTTTGTTGGAGGGCATAGCCCATTTAAATTAAGCAATTTGAATTTCCAGTCAGTAATTTTAAGTGACATAGAGATAAATAACTCCATTCAAAGATTGGATAATTCAAAGATAGGATGGGAAAATAACTACTGTAAACAGTTTTTTAACTTTTCACTTCACAGTTAAACAGCTGATGAGTTCCTGTAACAGAACAGTGAAAAGTCACCTTTGCCTCAACTCCCTCAGCATACAGTGCTTCCACAAAAAGGATGGCAGTTCAAAAGCTTAATTATAACCACCATTAGCTGCTACCTACCATTTGATTAGTTGGTAATAAAAGCAAGGCTCTTCCTTACCAAAGCAAACAGCAATGTCACTCTTCCTTTGCATTCCTCCCATTAGCTGGAAATGTTATGTGGATGGGGCAGGTGTAAAACCAATACTAGACTGAATCTGGAAAAAAAAAACAAAGCTAAAAATCAAAAAGAATCATTTACAGAGGTAACTCAGACAGCTGACTACTAAAGAAGAAAGAAATGACAGTCTTCATTGGAAGTGCCAATTCAAAGTGAAAACAGATTGAATCAAAACTTGACAGAAAATTCTTCACCATTTTGTAACCACCACACCCATAATGCCAGAAAGAGCCCAACTGTTTCAGCGACTGACTTCAAACAATAGCTGGGAATGGTGTTTGCCTGAACGCATACTGCACTGATGTAAATTGCTTTCAATGCACATTCAGTTTCTTAAAAAAACCCAAGAAAGATATTAAACTGTACAAGTGGAAGTTCCTTGTAGCCATGTAGCGTTTAGTCATCCATAATTCATTCATCCATTAGTGACCTCATGGAGTGAGCTCACACTCAGAAATACAGCAAAAGGGGCTTCTACATGTCTCAAAGGAAAACGTTACACATTTTACTCCTCCTCCTTAAGAAAGGTCTGAAGACTATTGAGTCTGCATCTCCTTTATGAAACTTCCCACTTACCACCAGATGAAACTCTGTGTTTTCCACGAGATGCTATACCACCACTCATCCCCAGAATTTATTAACAAATAAGTTGCTTGTTAAAAGCCTTATAACCTCTTTAGCTAAAGATTTCTTAGATAGCAGATTAAATTATCATTAAACAATAATTTTACATATGTTAAAATGATTCATCAGCAACAGAAAATGTTTTAACATGCTCTTAAGTGCACACCCCCTATACCCCCCTCACACTGGTGGCACTCACCTGACTTTCATTGAGCCAACTCACTCAACTGAGCCAGAGCAGACGAACACAGGGAGCACATGCGGGGCTGAAGGTGCAGGCAATGGCCGGGCACTGAGGCTGTGCCAGCTGCACTGAGCCCCAATGCCCATTTATTTCAGTAGCAACCAGGCAGCCCCATCCCAGCACAGCTGTGCCTCAGCAGCAAACAGCCAGGTATGCACACCCCATTCTCTTTCCTTGCAGTGACTACACTTTGCAGCAATACTAGGCCTTTTTAGCATGCTAAGGAAAAAAAGCTGCCAAGAACTCTTTTATACAGCCTTGATATGCATAAAATAATCATCCAGAAATCTTACTAAGTCAATTCTAAGACAAAAAAATCAAAGCACCTTTGACAGGCATCATTTGTTCTGCTGCCTGCTTAAATAGATGTGAACGTACACTGCCATCTACAGCAAGCTCCTCTAATTACCTCCATCAGTCACCAACTCACAGCACAAAGCTTAATTACACGCTATCATGCAAGCACACATTCCAGCTTAACAGCTCCCCTCTTGCTGACAATAGCTACTTTTCTTCAATTCCTCGGCAAATTCTGGGATTTTCTGGGGAGCAATTCTTGAAAGTTTCAGAAGACAATTCATTCTAATCAGTACATCACAATATACCTTTGCAGTGTCACATACCACGTATTAGCATCGTTGAAATTGCCTTGCTTCAAAGGTCTTAGTTATATTATGGAGCCTAATTAGCAAAAAAATATCCAAAGTAATGTTTTTACTATTTCTCTCCTTTTATCTACTGGGTGTGATGTGTTATATATGCCTGTGCAGAAACTGAACCTTTCCTCACACATTAACTATTTAAAGCATAGACAGCTTCTGCTTACAGAGGAAACTCTGAATGTACGTTTCCTCTTACCAGAAATTTTCTTTTCCAAATAACTGAATTATCCAAGAACACTGCTGGAGAATACTACAGAATACTTCAGTAGTATCTTTTTCATGACATGAATTATTCCTGTATATTTAACCCTTCTTAACAAAATA
The DNA here is from genome assembly GCA_013398125.1 of Aegotheles bennettii. Classification (NCBI taxonomy): domain Eukaryota; kingdom Metazoa; phylum Chordata; class Aves; order Caprimulgiformes; family Aegothelidae; genus Aegotheles; species Aegotheles bennettii. Next base: position 972,460 of record VZRW01009362.1, on the reverse strand, counting down.
TTTTAAAATTGGCATCTGTTCAGAGTATGTACTGTTTTAAAAGACAGCAGAGCATGTGTACTCATCTAAACTGCATTAGTAATATCATTAAATTAACTTACCTTTGTAAAATAAACATCTGAGAGCCATAGTGATGCAAATTCTTAATCATGAAGAACAATCACTGTTTGCAGTTAAAAAGCACAAGACCACTAGGAATGGCTCCTGAACAGGTCAAAGCATTGCTTCTTGATTTTCCAAAGGACACATTTCTAGCTTCCAACTACTTAAATAAATCATTTTGCAAGTTTAGAAACAACAAGATCTTTTATTACATTCATATTCCACTTTATGTAGTCTGATTTTCAGATCTCAGCACAAAATGAGTCAGCTTTGTTATTAACAATTCAAATGAAAAATATATATTCAGAAAATTGGTTAAGTAATTTATACAACTTCCAAAATGAATTTTAACACAGGAATTGGTCGCTTACAATTTATGACACAAATGGAAACCACCCAACAAGAATAAAGTGAACAGTATTATTTAAGCAATTACAATGGACAAAAGCATCCTTAAGTCCTGTTATTGACAAGGCAGCCAGAACTGACCATTAACTTACTAAAACTGGGTAAATACTGCCACAATGAGAACAGATACAAAATAATTCAGAATCTTTATTAAACACTCAAATAACACCATTAGAATGGAAGAAAGACAAAACCAATGAGTAATTTTGATAAAGTGAAATACACTGACTTCTCAGTGATCAGTAAAAACACACTGCAAAACCGAATGAGGTTTCTGTTACCAAAGTGGTAATTCCTGTTCATGTATTTGACTGAGCTGATTGATTAAGATCTTGGTGAGCGTCAAGTCTACAACTTCCAAACTGGGATAATTTACCCCTGTAAGGCAGCAAGTATCTCTTGCAAATGCTGACATCCTTATCTCCCAGTCATGCACATGGAGACTCTTAAGAACATGCATGACAGTTAAAGCTTCCAAGCATACCACTGGTTTGAGCCTTACTAACAACGGAACAGTTGTCAAACCTAAGAAGTTATCCTAGTAGAACAGGCATGTAGACATGGTATCAAGTACAGGATAAAGCTGTCCATTTAATATACTAACTGGAAAAAACACAAGCTTTCATTTTTAACAGACTTCTCAAAGTAACAAAAGTTAAAATTTCCAAGATTCTGATCTCAATCTGCAGTTATTCTGGAATGCACAGCAGAATTCACTGCCCCAACCATATCTGCATAACTAGTGAACACAGCTTGCTCAACATGCAAAACCAAACAATTTTATACCGGCCAAGTTCTGTATTATATTTATAATGAAGTTAAACACAGATGTTAATCCTGAAATTAGCATAAGAGTTTGACATTTTAATTAAAATTATTTACTTCTTACATGACCTGGTATTATTAAAACCAGTTAGCAATGGTAGTGCTTGTTTATAATGAAATGTAACGTAAGAACAGCAGCATTAAATATGAACATTTTTAAAGTATTTAAGATTTTATGAACAGGCTTCCAAGTATTAATTATAAATGACAAAAAATGAGCGAAGAGTGCATAAATGGGAACTGTGATCATTGTAACTAATCATGAAAATCAACAGTACTTAGTGTAATTACTCTATTATTAATTAAGCAGTAAAACCAACAGTTCTTGTAACCTAAAAAAAAGCTAGAGAATTGTATTTGACAGTCAGAATCTCTGATTCTCAAATATACTACAAACATGAACCTTCCTAAATAATACAAGTGTGCTTTATTGAAGGCCTAATTAAAATCAAAGTCATGGGTGTGTTTTGGATCTCGTGTTAAATATGTGATCACTATACATGGTAAACTTGCAAGATGGCCATTTAAAGGTGAAGGAGGGAGGATGCAAACAGCTACCACCTGCACTCAAAAACCCATCAGCTTAGGGTGATAGATAGTCACACATTCCCAGAAAGGGGTGATTCTGCACTTCTGGCACCAGCACACCTGACGCTGCTTTATTTTTGTCAACTCTAATGATCATGCAGCTCTATTTTTGTCCAGCTAATTGATCTGACCAAAAATAAGAAAAAAGATTAGCTTCTAATTAGATCTGCATGCTGATCCAACTCACCCTACAGCTGGATGGTAAGAAAGAAAATTAAATGTGGGACATGGGGAAAAAGACAGGACAGGTAGCATGATCCACCTGTAAAACCATAACCCAAAGCTTGCAGGAACTCAGTATATTAATAAGCCAAAAAGGAAGGGATCTGCTTCTGCCACTATTTCCCATGCTGATGTAAAACTAAAAGAACTCTTCTGAAAATAATGGCATCACGCCTATTGAAAATCACTGGGAAAAGAGCTAATAACATTAAATAATTTCTATAAGTATGGGGCATAAAACCCTGCACATTTTTAGCACAAAATTGTATTTTAGCACTGTGAATTCTCTTAGAAATTAATATGTTTGCAGAAAGGATATTTTGTAAATATTCTTTGCTTTAAAAAAATCATTGCCTTTCACATGCTCACCTCAGGAAAGTACAAACAGACCGACGTTCATGCAGCTCTCAATTCTACAGAGCTACTGAGGAATAAATTTGCTTCAGATCAGTATGCAATTCTGTGAGTGTATCTGGAAGAAAAATCAAATGCAAGGTGAAACAAACCTATCTACTTTTCCATAAATTATTCTAAAATGAGCTGATTTTTTTCTTCATTCTGTTATTACATGTATATAATAAAACAGGTGAAGGTTGTCTGTAACTTTCACAATTTGGCAATATTCTTTAGGTTACACAGTAGAAATTGCAACAAGGAAAATGAACACTAAAGGGCTTCAACAGCTTTCAGCCAGTGCCTTCTCTAGCTTTTCCAGTTTTTCTAAATGGATGTAGTTGCACACCTTGAACCAGTCAGTGACAACCAATGAAAATAAGGAAGACCAGAGACTGTTTGTGTGTTATTTATCCATCATGTTGAGAATCATTTCACAAGTCATTTCTGTTTCCTGTTCCCTCGGAGTTGCTGTTTCTATTCCATCTGAAACTGGGACAATTTCACTGGCACAATGTTCATTTTTCACAGCGGAGACATCTTGGAATGATTCCAGGTCAACTTTGAAAAAAAAAAAGTAATAAAAAATAAATATAATAAATAATTAAATATTGTGTTGATTAACCAGAAAGACAAGTAAGTATTTCAATA
>VZRW01009362.1:958727-969247 GCA_013398125.1 Aegotheles bennettii | reverse complement strand
GTGGAGAAAATACTGCCAATGTATATCAGTGACATACCTCTTATCTTACAGTTTATTTGGAGAATTAATATATTTTATGTTGAATTTTACATTACAGGCCATATTAGTGAGTAGTACCCACAGTATTCTTATCACAGGAAAACTAAACATTATTTAAATGGAAATTTAATTCTCATATACACACATTTTCTTTTTTAATTATTAGTAACAGCAAATCATTGACAGCACCAGTCACACAAGTAATCTTCTGTAAAGCCACATATAGAACCCCACAGGCCCCTGCAAGCTGTGCAAGAAGTGAACAGTGACCTATACTCGCAATGTCAACTTTGGGAAAAAACCTGCTGAAACCAGCGTAAAAACTCCTAATACTTGTGTGAGTCAACTGAGTATTTGCATGAACAACATCTAAAGGCACATTCTCCTAGCTCTAGAAAATCAAGCTTCCATATGAAGAGATCTGCAAGATACCAAAAAGAAATGGTTTGCACATAGCAAAACACTAATAAACAGCAAAATCTAATTATCACAAAAACATAAACATTGCAGTTGTAACATGTCTAACCATACCATTACAGCCTCACCAGTGAAAACAAGAAGTGTCAGTGATAATGTAAACTCAGCTGCTGATATATATTCATTAGATTCAGAAAAGCTTTAACTTTCCTTCTTCTCACTATGTCAAATTTCATCCCAGTGTCACTGGCCACAAATCAGTGTAGGTATAATTTGGTACACCAAAATTCAAGGTTTTAGGCTCCCTAGGCCTTAGATGTATCTCTCTTCTTGTCTCTTACTCCATAAAAATCACCTGAAGAATCCTAACGAGGAGATTATGATGGCTTTCAAACAGCATGTGGGAAGCAGAGGGGCAAAAAATGACAAGATGTTCTGGCCAGGCAAAGCTATTTGATTGGCCCTGGTGGCCCTGAATGTGACCTCAGACACTTACAGCCAGCTCTCAGCCTGCAACAGTGCAGAGATTGTATGTTAGATCAGACAGACAAGGGGAAAGCAGGATGCATGGGGATACAGGGTTCCTGACCTAACTGAATATTGTATGTTGTGCTTTGTCTAATTCAACAGAAATGCACATATATTAAATTATAAGCAAATACCTCCTCTGGGTCACATTTAAGACTGTAAGGTGAAACTGCTAGACTACTACTACATATGTGGTGACAGGCTAAGGTTTATTTGACAGAATAAAAAAATTATTTCATATGTTTTCAGAGTTGCAAATAAGATAAAACATAAATGACTGTATCAGGAATGTATTAGCATAACCCACACAGAAAAGGCACTTCACATCCTGCTGTGGAGTTCTTGCTGACAAGACACCAACTGACCAATTAGTCTGCTATTTCTGTCTGCCAGAACCTGAACTTTACTAACTTCCTGGGAATCCTGACCTGGTAAGAAAATATGAGGAAGCAGAAGAAAGAGGAGGAAGAGATTAACTATGGACTATCTTTTGGTTTATATTGAAGTTTACAGAATAAATGTTCAGTGCTCAAGAGCTATCCACAATGAGTAATGACTAAGTGATTACAAGTGAGTTTCTGATTACACAGACATGATGAACCAGGAGCTCTATAAGCTGGCATGATCACCTCTACAGTACAACAATGTCTCCAGCTATTTAAATCAGTAGCATTTGTATTATTATTTGATCACTATCTGATCCGAGAAAGAGAGAAAGAAGATGAACAATTTCTTTGTGAAGATGTGCTACATCTTTCATGATTAACACACACGATCTGAATTATGGGATTGAAAAGTTTTCAATCTGGTCCTTGTTAAAGCAGTGTATTACAAATCATGAGCTCTTAAGAAAACTCACTATGGTTTAACTCAGTAATGATGTTCTTCATCCTCCTTCATAAAGGCAAAGGGAATTTGTAAAAGGGGAAAGAAAAATGCATTTGTAAGCATTTCTAAGCAAAGAGGTTAGGAAGACGTTTGCAGGAGCAGGGGAATAGAAGTCCCAGAATGGGTACCTGAGCAATGACCCAACTCAGGTGACAAGAATTTCTGACACACAATAAAGACTATTCTCAAGTATTCCTCCATTATTAGCACTTAAATTAACTTCATTGTGAAACAGTAATTAAACAGCAGGGGAGATTCACTGCCTTAGCCTTTTATTCTTGACTCTAATTTACATGATTAAATTCTAACTTATTCGCTGATTACCTTCTTGCTTAACACGCTTTGGTTCCTCATGGGTTTTATTTCTGCCCTTGCTTCTTTTTCTGGGTGTAGTGGTTTTTGCCCTCACCAATCCACAATTTTCAGCAAGCTCATGCATGTTATTCTGTTAGCATAACGAAGCATAAATAGAAGAATCAAATATTAATGTATGTAAGCACTTTAACACACACACACAAAACAAATATGGTGCTGACAGACAAATTTTGGAACACTAAGTGAAAGGCTGACTTGGTTAACAACCTCCATAAAACTCCTTAAGATTTTCCAGAGTACATATTATAACTCTGCTTTAAAGGAACATTGATGTTTGGTGGGTATAAAATAAAATTTATCATTTTTTGGTTCTGGCTAGGTAATAAAGCTTTACACGTAAAATCTGTCTGTGGAAAAAGGTTACATTTACTCCAGAAGTGTGAACCAGAGCTATGTTCCCACTGCACATGGTTTGGAAGATATGAATAATTTCTTACTTTCCTTGCTGAACTGGTCGTAGCGCTCTTTCACTTCAATTATCTTTCAAAACTATTTAATTTGTCTTAGAATTCATACCTCCACACTGCCTTTTTATTTCTTTTAAGGCGACTACAGTATTAAACATTATTAACTGCAATATTGAATTGTACAAACCAGTACCAACCCTGAAAATACGATGTGGCAGATTATTTCTACTGAAATACTATGAAGTTCTTTATTAATCCCCCAGTGTAAGGTTTGGGAAAGAAAACAAACAAGTTATGCTGGCTTAGCATTAAAGGAGTGAACATTCCAGCCAGTACACTGCTTTTTATTCTCAGTCCTTTTTGGCAGTATGATCTGCAATACTTAGCTAAAGATAACTCCAGTGAGATCCTTAAAAGGTCAATGCAGAGGCTGCGAAAAAGTGGAGGCCAAAAAGGGGTGGGAAGCTGAATAGGGGTGGGAGGACCAGGGACAAGTAGAGGCTGTGAAAAAGTGGAGGCTGGAAAGGGGTGGGAGGCCGAAACGTTAGGGTTAGGAGGCCAAAAAGGGGTGGGAGGCTGAGGACAAAGTTGAAAATAATCAGAATGGAGCAATAGTACATTCCAACATATCAAGGCCAAAGCAATGCTATCTTCAATGCATTCCTCAAAAGAAAATTTTCAGTTCAGACAATTTATTCATGACACTGCTGAAAATCACATTTAAGGTGCAAATACTGTTCTCATCACAATGTCACTGAAAGTGATTGCTCTTACTTTGTATTTCTAAGCAGTTCATGTACAGAGTATTTATCAAGAAGATGGCCTCAGACTTTCCAGCCTTTCAATTTTACTGTTTATTTGTGAACCATTTATCTTGCAAATAAATATAATGGCACTATTTTGGATAGATTGCAGTAACAAAAGTTTCTATCTTCTTAAGGTAAATATAACCCCCAGCCCAACCCTACCTTGCCAAACCACCAATTGAAAAAGCAGTAATTTTTCAGTGAATTTAAATACCTGCTTACACGCGTAGCTGCACTGATCACATTCGAATCTTTTTTCATTTCTATGAGTCTTCTTGTGCTGAATAAGAGCATAACGCTCATGAAAAACAGCTTCACAGTAACTGCATTTCATTGCCACTGCCAGGTAGGAATGCAGATTTCGCAAGTGGACACCTGAACAGTTATTGCAAGCAATTATTTTAATGGTAAATTTTTTATTTCCACCACTTTGAACATGAGTTAGACTGTGCATAGCCCTGAGTAATGCATACATTGTAGAGGAAAACACACAAAAAAACCCTTGTGTTCTTTGCAGTAGGGGCAAAATTGCTTAGTAGGCAATTTTTCAAATTAGTTTAAGATCACTGAAGTTGCAGCAAGATTTTGTAACTTGCCAGAGAAACCATGCAGCTATAAGCCTACATCTTACTGATTTCAATGGAAATAATTTAACAAATCAAATCAGTTAAAAAATTCCAGTAATATTCTGCTTTTACCTATACACAAAAATTCAACAGAAAATGTTACCCAAAATAGTATTTACAATACTAAAATGAAAAGAGCAAAACTACATGTACATCAACAAAGAAGTTGCATATATGTAAATAATAATTCCACTTCTATATTCAAATACTTAATTGACTTCAATGGGATCTTTATTTGAAAATATAAATAGATGCTAAAGGCATCTTTGTATGTCTAAGTATTTTTTTAAATATAGCTTTTTTATATATTTCTGGAAACCTAAAATTTTATATGTTTTGTTGATAACATAACCGAACATAGATTTTCATGAGGTACCTTCTTACTGAAAAAGATGTCACACTGTCATAGGTATAGAGCAGAAAAAAGTTAAATGTCTGTAGAAGATCAACCACAAGATGTCACCACATCTCCTTGCAGAAGGAACTTACCTTTGAAACAATGAATACATGTTTCTTAGAAACATTCCATAAAGTCATATATAACGTATTAGGTATCATTGTAAGCAGTGAAAATGAAGAGTTTTCACCCCGAATTACCTCCATATTTAATTTTCAATTTTTCCTTTAAACTCACCCAAGTCACTTTTTCGTGAAATAAAGGTACTACAATGTGGACACTGGTATTTTGGCACATTTTCTCCGTGCTTCTGTAACATATGGATTTTCATGCTACCACTTTGAGTGAATTTGGCCTGGCAAACATAACATTCATAGGGTCTTTCACCTATAAAAAGCATATTAAAATAACATACACTTAAAATTCCCACAGATCTCAACATTCACATTCTAACAGCAACAGTCTCCCCACCAACTAAAATGTTACTATTAGTTGACAAAGCACCTAAACTGATTACAATGCAAATTCTTGGTTTCATTAAAATCTTGGTTTTTCATTAGAAAAATAATTTAGTTTAATTGCACCAAACTGCCTCAAGGTATGAACCAAAGCATGGTAAGCGGGGATATTTGGACGATCTGATTCAAACCACACACTCAAAACTGATTCAAACTGAAACACTAATCATAACACACATTACACATCATAACTGAGCTAAGTTAAACCCTGAAGTACATGATAGATACTTAACCACGTTCTCAGAAGACATGCACCTTACAGAGCCATGATCAGAATGCACTCCTTTTATTGTTAAATTAATTCTTTGCTGATCAATTTATTTACTAGCAATTTGGGGCCACAATGATGTCCATGTTTTGAATAGACATTTTGAACTCTCCCATCTGATGCATCTCCATATAAAATCAACTAACTGAGAATTAAAAGTGACATCTTGATCCACAAAAAAACAACATCACATAAGTTCAATATTTTTCTAATCCAAAAAAAATTTATGAAGAATAGCAAGATTGCAACTACTAGCACTGTACAGCTGGACTTCCAGTGGCCAAATTCAGGAAATTTAAAAAGAATCTTTTTTTCAGGCACTTATTTATTCAAAATCACAAATTAAAAAAGTGCCAATTTTAGAGTCTGAAATTAGATCACTCTAACCCTATGAATGTTGAGGGTCTAAGGACATAGACATCATCAGAGTCCTACCTGAATGAGTTCTCATGTGCCTTTTCAGTTTATATGTATCTTTGCTAGCATAACTGCAAAGGTCACAGGTGTAAGGACGTTCTCCTGTATGAGAGCGAACATGTCGCTTCATTTTGCTTGCCTGGTATAAAAGTACAGCACAAAAAAATTAGATACTGAATATCCCCTAAACTGTGAAAGCAATTCAATCATAGGTGACTGTGATGCAACCATAGGTGCATGACTGAAAGCCTATTTTTAACAAGTGAACCCTTAGACAGTCTTTAATTTTTTTTATTTCCAGACTAAGAAAATGTCAATCCTGTAAAAACAAACATCATCAAGCACATAAACACAATACATGAGCTTCTTTTTAGACATTAGCCAGTCTTGCCCTACAGTATACATGGAATGAAGTGTAAAGGAGGACCAAGCATGCTGTTGTAGGATCAAATTCACAAAACACACTGACTTCAGTAGAATTTCAGTAGAATAAAATTTCAGTAGAAATTTCAGTAGACTAAAAAAGAAAATACTCTTAAAATATAACTAGTTTAAAAAAACTAAATAATTGTACAAATACTAATTTGAAGCAACTCATTTATAACTATTACTACCTGGACAAAGTAAGGATTCAAGGAATTTGGATCACTCGTTCGTTTTTTGAGAGGCGATAAGAAGATGTGCATACAAAGAAAAGGGTGTCACCACAAAGTTTCAGGAATCAGCTACCATGCAGTAATACTGCAGTAGCACAGCAGACAAATGAAATTCAACCCATCATTGTGGTCCAAGGCCTTAACAGAGCCTGGTGGCCTTTGCTTTGATGCTATTATTCATGGGCCACCGACTCCTGGGATTCAGCACATCTTCCTACCTTTATGGTCTCTACATCCTCCTGCACAGTATGGAAGCATTGCAGCAACCATGCCTCCCAATCCAGAATGCATATATACAGCCACATCACAAGCCAAGCATTAATACTGTAGCTTGACACCTGCAACTAATGTATTGCCTTGATCTCATACAGAAATCTGACAACAACTAAGGATGATAGAGACAGCATGACATATGCACAGGTAAGTCCAAATTTAGCAGAAACTTCTCAGTGTTAAAAATCTGGGCAAAAATGTTGTAACTTTACAGTACATTAAAATTCTAGTACGTGAAAGACCTACAAACCCTCCAAAAAGATTCAGTAAGGCTGTACTTACTTCTACACAAGAATATTTACACATTGAACACTTGAAAGGTTTTTCCAATGTATGCTTGTAGCGCCGGTGTCGTGACAGCTCACCACTGGTCGCAAATGCCATACCACAGTCACTGCATTTATAGGGCCTGGTCCCTGTAAGAATACACCATTTCTTGGAATTTTATTTAACACCACAATGGTATGATTTGTCTGCCTTAAATCAACATGCACAATTTTTTAATAGAACCTTTTCCGAGATTCTGAATTTTTATATACAATAAATATACACCGTACGTTTACTATAAATGCTATTTATCTGTTTGCTTCATATGGTTATATAGCAAAATGAAAACATCACAAAAAATCTAGTTTGTTCATAGGAATCAGACACAACTGAAGTCAATATTCAGTTGACAAAAATTTTTAGAGTGATATATAACAAAATACATTAATACATACCCAGAGACTTACTAACTACAGACCATGTCTTTTCAGCATGGAACTCCAAACGAAATGAGAAAAACTTCAGAGCACAAAATGATCACAGAATACAGCTCTAAGACAAAGTCATTTGCTTCTTAATTAAATTTTGCAGACAATATGTAAAAATGAAGGATTTTCACATGTTAGATACCTGTATGTGCATTCACATGGTTATACAGGTGAGTAGCTGTATGAAATGTCTTGAGGCAGAGGTGACACACATGACGTTTCTCATCAGAATGGGTTTTCAAATGACGATTAAAATTTGATATTCTGAGTGAGGTGAACATGCACAAACCACGGTTGAAAACTGCTTCTTCTCCTGTGGGAACAAAGACACATTTAGATTGTACAAGCCACAAGATAATGACTTCACTTTTTAAAAAAATAGTACCGATTTCAATATAGTTCCTCTACTTTGGGTAAAACTGCTCCATAATTCTACATAATAGGACTTCAAAAAACATTTAAAAAAAATCAAGCTGTCAGGCAGAAATTATTGTACCTATTTAAGACTAAGTGATTTACCCAAAAAATAGTGTCATATGTTAGTGAGACAGTTTAGAACCTAATCCCAGGAAACCTAACTCCTAGCCTAGCTCTCACCTCCAAGACAAGATGAAACTTCCCTCTCTTGATAGCCTCATTAAGATGTGGTTCATCAAGGCATTTACAACCTGCGCAACACACTTCTTAGTGACAACTGTGTAATCAGTGCAAATAAGCTTGTTCGAAGATTTGGAAGTGGAAAGTTAAGCTATTCTCAGCTTTCTGGTAGTCCTGAATCCGTGAAGTGTATGTAAAAAACACCACAATGTAAAAGCCTCTTTAAAATTATTAATTGAATTTGAGGAAAAAAAGATCAATTCCTTGAAGAAATCACAGAATAAAGTTACACTTTCTGGATTACATAACATTTCCAAGTTCATGGCACAACAGTAATGAATTTATTTTGAGCTTAACAAGTTAAGAGTAAATATGCAACACTTTCATTTTTGAAGAAGATTTGAAACTGCGAAATGGCAAATACGTCATATTTGAAGAGTCTTTCCAGAACAGTTGTCTCAGCTCCCAAATGCACTCTCTGTAATGATTTTCGTGCTGAGACCAAAGTGTATTTTATACAATGCTTTATACCACACAGAGATGTGCAGCTAACACTTCAAGAACAGCAAACAAAAACACTTTATTGTTATTTATTCATTGTGGATTCATGCCCACAGAAAAGAACATTGTTAGCTTTGTTAAAGCTGCTCAAATGTGCTTCCTATAGATGCAGTAATTTAAAGGGGGCATTAACAATTATTGCCACATCCATACTTTAAACCACCTCAGCCAACACACCCCGGTATCTAGACAACATGACACACATTTACAGACTCTTCACCACTACTGATGTCATCCAAATTTACAGTACAGACACACAGTTTCTAGGGAAACAGTTGCTTATCCATTCCATTCTAAGTCAGTCCTTAACCTCTGCAACACACCTTTATGTTCCTAAAGTCTTATTCTCTCATTTTCACTTAGGTTCTGGGAGACACCTTGGTGACAGCCATTGATACTTGCCCACTACCCGCAACCAGCAACGTGGAACCACTTTAAGCTCATCCATAAACCCCTGAACAACCACATTTTGAGGATGAAGGAGGGAACTAAGAAAGACTAAGTAAATTACTATGTTTATGCAAAGACATTTATACACAATATTAGCTGTGAAATCTCCCTGGAGGTTTCAAATACAACATATTGTTCAAAAGACTATTAGTTTCTAAATGTGATCCAAAATATCTCTTCTGAACACATCAGTCTGAACAAGTATCTTCTGTCACTTAGGGCTGAAGGGTATTATTCCTTCTTACAGATTTCCACAGAATGTTAGATTTAACCCAATTTAAACTTAACAATTAGCACAGTAAATATTTAATATAAAATTTCAACCCCACTTCAAAATCTGACTATGGTTATGCTACCTAAAAATGAACTACAAAGATTAATAACTTTTCACCTTTTTTCTGATACAGAGCACAAATCTGAAATTTTACATTCTTGGGATTTCTTACAACTGTTTGTTCTGATGGAACCATACCTTCATCGTGCAAGTCTGTCAAATCACCACCAGCTTTGCAGCTCTGGCTCTTTGTTTCCCCAAGGGTGGAAAAAAGTTCCTTTCCTACCCCCTCTTCAGATGGGGTCAGTTGCTGGACCTTAATTTCAAATGTAATGACATCAGTATCTCTGTCAATCTATTTCTAAAAGGAAACGTTTTAGAGATTCCCTCATCAAAGGCAGTTGCTAGAGGCAAAATGACTGAGCTATCAACAAGCTGCAAGCTACTAATTCATTTTGATTTTCAGCCTGAAATGTGATGAACAGAACTGCAACAAAAAATCTGCCCTTAACATACAGCAGCCTAACTAGGAGGTGAACAATTAGCAGAACTGAGCCCTAGCTCTTCAAAATTTTATAAAAAAATATGCTGTATTTTTTGTCATGCAGCAATTAACAAGGTTGTGGTAATTTTGCATTAGATGAAACTTAAATATAACCATACCTCCGAAATTATCTAGGGTGGCACATGAATTTTAAAAGAAAAAAGAATTATTTTATTATGAAACCCATAGCATGTAATAAATACCAGCGTTTGCATGTCCTTTTATTAAAATGCACTTCAAATGAGACCATGTTACACATCCAGCTTTAACAACTGCTGAATTGTACTAATGCAGGAGAACAGAAATTGTTTGATGCCACTTAAGAGATGTAAGCTGCCACACTGAATAGCACCAACTGGTGAATTAAAAACTTATCTGAACCTCAACAGGCAAAATTTTTAGTTTGCCTTTTTAAACCTGGGATGAAACTAAGAATATCTAATCCTTTGTACAGTTTGCTGAGTCTAGCAAATCTGAATGCCTAGAAATAACACCACAGTCAGAACCAGACCAGTATGAGTTAACCGCTAGCACAGGGTCACCTCCAGCACCCCCAGAACGTGCAGTGTACCTCAGTCAGTGGCATGCCTGGTGGCTTCTCTGTTGGCTTGCTTTCTGAACTCTCTGCTTGCCCTTTTCCTTGTAGAACACTCATCTGCACCAGCCCCCAATCACAAACCCCACCGTCCGCTCCCTGCCCCTGCCCCAGCACCTCCTGCCCCAG
>VZRW01009362.1:870766-958075 GCA_013398125.1 Aegotheles bennettii | reverse complement strand
CGCCGCCTCCCTGCCCCTGCCCGCGCCTGCGCTTCTCCCGCGGCAGCGGCGAGCCCGGGCCCCGGGGAGCCTCGGCCGTGCCCAGTGCCCTGGTGCTGCCCTGCCAGGAAGGGCGGGAAGAGCAGCAGCTCTGGGCCCGGGGTTGGGGTCCTTCCCTTTTGTGCACCTCGACACGGGCGGCCCTGTGCCCCCGAGGGAGTCTGGAGGCCCCGGGCAGGCGGGGAGGGGAAGCCCACTCGTGGGCAGCATCTCCCGTGGCGGAGAGCTGGTTCCTCACCTCTGAGTTCCCCGAGGGGTGCAAAGGCCTGACAGGGTGAACCTCCCCGTGCAAGGCCCATGGCTGCTTCCTCACAGCGACAGCGAATGCACCCCGTGAGGGCCAGGCCGCCCCTGCGAGCAGCTGCCGTGTTGTTGTGCTGCAGTCCCGGGTCAAGATCCTTTGGTCTTAATTGTAGGCCCTTAACCTTCTGCTTCCACTCGGCTGGAGACAGTGGGGCTGAGCTCAATTGATTCCCCCGCTTGCAAAATCCTTCAAGTGCTTCCCATGTTTCTGTCAGGGAAACACTTGAGCCCGGGTGCCGTGCGGCTGGAGTGCTGCTGAAGAGCTGCCCGACGCTGGTGCCGCAGCATCGCCTGCCCTGCGAGCTCAAGTATCGCACAAAATCGGCTGAAGTGCGTTTGCAGAGGCAGCAGAGCCATGTATAAGCATCATTACACTATACTTTAGGCCGGGGTTGGTTATTCAGTGAGAATAAGAAGACTTAAGGGTTCTCCGAAGGCATTGTAAAAATGTCTTTGAGGTAAACTTGTGCTGTGTGAGAGATTTAACATTTAATCTTGTGTACCCTGCTAGACGAGCCATTTCCAGCTGTCAGACATCTTATAAGGCCCACATCCTACTAATACTCTATTATACACTAGTGCAAAGGACAGATTTGGAGCTTTATCTCTAAATATTAGTACAGTACACACAGCAAAGTACAGTACATTGCAAACTGACTATAGACCAGCGTGGTCCAGATCTTGCTAAACCACATACTGAACTTTCGACAAAACAAAACCCCTAACCAATTTGTGGCTTTCCTTGCCTAAGTAACCCATTAAATCTGGCATTTGTGAAATATCCTTAGCACAAAACAGCAGCAGATTCTGCTGGCCTGTTTAGCTGTACTGTTCCACCAGACGAAGTGGTGTTTTGCACAATGCCAATATTATATGGTGTGTATCTGAGCACAGTTAGCACTGCTGGGTGCCCAGGAACCATGCATGCCCTTTTCCACTGAATTTGGCAGAGGCATGATTACTATTTCTGGTGCCTGAGGTAGCAGGTGCTATACAGCACCATTGGAAGAGCCAGTGTTTCTGATTACTGCAAAGGATGCAGCCATGAAAAGTACTTCAACGGGACCACTGTAACAAGTTGTAAGAATTAAAAATTAAAACCATCACATCTTGAAAAACCAATCTCATGAGAAGCCTGATTTTAGGTCATTGATCTTACTGGGCCTTTTCCTTAGAGACAGCAAGCTCCTGTAACTCCCATAAATAGCCTTGACAACAATTACTCCTATCCACAAATCTGAAAAATCCTAAATGCATAAGTAATTTTTTTTTTTTTTACATTTAATAACTGCCAATTACTCATAACTATTCTGTTACTTGGAATCAACACAAATCCAAAGCAATTATTTAAGGTTGAATATGTATTGCAGCAATTTAGGGCTGATACTTTAGTTAGATACCACGTTATTCATCATCTACAGAATCTGTGGGCTCTCAAAACCAAAAAGCAGGATGCAGAACACACAATATATTCACATAATTATGCTGCTGGTGACTGTAGCCAGAGATTACACTCCTTACACATTTCTTTTCAAGTTGCTACATCTACTGTGCAATTAAGATAGTTGAAGGGCACTGAGGAAAAAGTTGTTACAATAACATATCCTCCTTTAGGTCATTTTAATGAGTTTTTCTGCACTTGAACAGTCATCAGCATCCAAGAGTTGTCCTGCCTTGAACTTCTGCGTTATTAATACCAGCACCATTCATGCAGCTACAGTTAAGTGTCTGTCATTATTTCCATTATAAACTGATATTTTCAAGGATTTATAATTCAAATGCAGAATAGCCCTTCAGTTCATTTTTGTTGAATCTAAAGGAACCACTTGGATCAGCAATGTACAAACTCAACTGCTTTCTAGCTACTTTTTGACACAGTAGAGGTTAACAGCTCCACAATGGCCGTTATGGTCTATTGTGTATGCAATCTCCAGTTACCAATCCTGCCTACTGCATCATCTGTCTCTGACTGCAATCAAGCTTCTACCCACTCCTCCAAAAGGTCTGTTTGTTTCTAACAGATCAACAGTCTGCATGAAAAATCTATCCCAAAAAGAACAGAGGACCTTTTTTATTTTTTAAGTCATAATTATATTTTCAGGGCTAAGCATACTCAATATGAATTACTGTTTGTTAGGAGTATTTCATAAGGAATATAAGGAATTTAACGTAGGCACATTCTCTTGTGCTAAAGTAATGTAACATAAAGACCCAAAATTCAGCCACACAATCGCAGATAAATTGCTGATAAGAATCTACCAGTGCACGAGTGTGAATACACGGACAAACTGAAACCCTAAATCAGCAGAGTAACTTCTACCCTTAGCTGCACTAAGGAAACACAGCAAACTTTGTTCTGATCTGCATTCTACTCCAAGTATAAACAGCACAGCTGACTTTTCTGATGAGTGAAATATTGGATTATCTGTTCAGACTGTCAGTCTTAAATGTGAATAATTACTTTTAGAATATTTAAGACACTTAATACTTGTTAGATGGAGCTGACTTTTTGAAAAGCTCCATTACCATGTAACGTAAAGCATATTTGACCTTGAAGGTAGTTCAAAGTCTTCAGTTTCACTCCCTTCCTGTGTTTTAGAAAATCACTTTGGCTGACTGCAGAGGCTGTAGAACCAACCTTTACTGTGTATGCTTTGCACCTCTATCTTCCTATCACAGGTCCTAAGCTACAATTCTCTGATGGCAACAGAAGGATTGCCATCGATTTAAATGGGTTTGGAATTAGGCCCAGAGTAGATAACTATGTAAAGCAATAACAGTGTGATTTATTTACACATTTCTGACCTGTCCACAAAAGTCTGAGTAAATCAGGACTGTTGCAGTACACTTTGAAGAGGGGGGAGGGGGGGACTGGGAGGGAGAAAAGAAAAAAAAGAGACCAAAGCAAAATAAGCCAAACAAATAAGTCCCAATTTAACCTCTAATGCTCATAATTATTTAATTTACAATACTCTGTCTTGTAGTTGAAAACTCCATTCTTCTTCAGAACATGACTCCTGTTAGTCTACAAGGAAACCCAGTCTTTGTTGTGACTTATTTTGACAGCTTTAATATCATTTTCCACCTGGCATCTGGAAAGTTTTCCATTTTCACTTTCCTCCAATGTCTCACTTTTGTTTCCAAGTATATGTCGTATTCGCACTGCACCTGTCATAGTGGTATCTATGTGCCTTAACACCGGTCTGAAAACATACACGCCTTTACTTCTGCTCTTACACCAGGGACAATCGCTACCTTCATCACCTGTTTTGCAGTGAGATATTGCCCCTCTTAATAATGACAGCAGTAGATGACCTCCTTCACACCGTTACCTGTTTCAGAGGAAGCGAGTATACTTTTATAATCTTCTAATTCATGTGGCTCCTTTAAATATTGTTCAGTTCATTAAGTTGTAGTCACTAAATGGTTGAAATCTTTTTGCTGTACTTTCTGGTGCTCTTTGCAACTTGTTCTTTTAGCATCCAGCTTTCACACAGATGAACCACTTCTTCAGAGACCACCAAAAACCTTAATTGAAAATAAAATAAAAGTATGTCAACTAATGACTGAGATTTTTTTTTTTAAAAAAAAGAGAATTATGTTCTTTTGGATACTGTTCTAAGCAATGAAAAGTTGCAGATTCAGAATTAACTTAGTGCTTTAGTGCTGGCCTGGAAGATTCTCAGGAGAAATTATGCAGTCTGAATTTCAGATAATATACTGATCAGTTGGAAAGAAAAAAAGTATTATTAAAATATTTTAGCTTTTATTGTATTCTTTCCCCCATCCCAGACATCTGGTTCTGACATGGGAGCTGCAGTTTATTCTAGCAGACATAATTTAGGACTCAGACCTGACTTGGATTTCTTGTCTACCAAGAGAACACAATTCTCTGGTCCCAGTCTCTACAGTCATATAAAAGCTAGTCAGATCTCAGACCCAGGAACTTCAGAATATACAGTCCCACTTGTTTCCTTACTTATTCTCCAAGGCAAAGAGAAGATGGAAGCATAGCAAAGCAAAGACAGATGGAAGTCATCCTGGAGGGTGGGTATTGATTGACTAGTGTCTAGCCTGGCTATAAATTACCACTTCTCTTTCTCAGTGCAAAAAGGAGGGTGAGGAGAGCTGCAGAGCTCTCTCAGAGGCACACTGCTTGCTCGGACTGTGCCGTTCATGCACAATCAGTGGGCTGTAGCCTTGCTTTACTCTCTCTCCAGTGCTATCTTGACTTTGAGAAGACAAATTATTTCTTTAAATAGGAGTGGTTCTTGTGGAACCAAAGCAACTTCTACTAAGTTAAAAGACAATGCTTTTAAGTATTCTCTGTGCTTTTAAAATCCTGCTCCATACTGTTAATAATTATAATTATATAGCATGACAAAAAAACAGGGCATAATAGGGTACAGATGTGGATTATATAAAAGGGGAAGTTTTTAACATAAGCTTATTGGAGCTGAAAGTACCAGGGATGATTGATTGCTCAGGCACAAGTCAGGGAAGTGGTCTAAGAAATATTAACCATAATTGCAATTTATCTATTAAACAGTTTCATCTAGCGTCATGATATATTTAGAAACAATTCTACCATCCAGTGATTCTGTTTGCTGCTAGTGGTGAACAGCAGATCTGCGTGCCTGGATCTGTTTTGAAGAAAAATGTTTACTTGAGAAGCATATTACTTCTTCCATTTCAAAAGTCATTAGCATGGTTATACAGTTAGCTACACCTCAGTGACTTCCACTGTTTTTACAGAATACTCTTTAATCCAAGAAATAGCAAGGAAAGTTTTAAAGACAGCTCCCCTTAGTTAGCTAGTAAAGGTTTCTGCTGCTGTTTGTGCAAGGGTCAAAGAGTTAAAAATTTAAAAGGCAGAAAGTTTTCCTCTTGTTTTGACTAAACTGGAGGAAACGTGCTAGAGCTGTGCAGAATTTGATTGCCAAATACAACGTGAAGATACACAGTGAGAAGTAAAGGTTTAACCCAACTGATGTAAGAAACAAACTCCAAGGATGCCCATGTTTCTTTGCTTTTATCACATCGTTAATCTTTAATCAGGAAAACAGTTCTGAGAACAGCTCTTTGTGCACAGCTAAACAGGCACCATTGCTTGGAAGTTAATAGGATCACCAGAGAATGAGACTATTAGATCATTGTCCTAATCAATCAATGAGTGAGATGTACAACCCAAAGGAGTTCAAATTCTGCTTCCACGTGGATATGCAGCAAGTGCACATTAAACCTTGCAAAATCAGCAGTAAGGAGTTGGTTGGTGGGTTCAGAAGAGCGGTGGCTTCCTGTGTGATTTTTTTCCAGCTGAGATCACAAATCAGCATCAGCTTCTTGATTCAAAAATGCAAAGAAATCTAGAATGGGCTACAACATTTAAGGGCATATTTAAAGATATATATATATATTAGTGTGACTTCACTGACAACAGGTGATTTACTGATATTTATCAGCAGAGATACCTTAAATTTTAGAGTCTTCCTCCCTGCTACAGCAATTAATCATCACCTAAAGACCAAAACCAGGTAGCCTCATGCCTATCCATCAGGAACAGGCAACAGAAATATGGTATAGCAGGCATAACTGTTTATTCTTATAGGAGCATAAAAGATACACGAAGTCAGCCTTACAGTCCTCCTCTTCATAATCTTTTTAAACACCAAGAAGTGCCTGGAAAGCAAATGAGAATAGCCAAGTGATTTGTGTTTTGTGAATAATGGTTATTACTCTGTTCAGATTTGACTCTGCAAACTTAGTCTCTCAGTCCATCATTCATACCCTTCCTTTGTTCTGTCTTAAACACTAAGATCTCCCATAAACAGTGCATTTGTGCTTTCACCCAAAACAACAAGGTACTGCCTTAGTGCTAGTGTAACACAAATACCTGAACTATACAAGGTTAACAAGTGGTTTACTTGTTTTATTTTATTTGCACGCTGCAAGTTGGTTGCTATTCATTTGTGCATATTAAGCTCATGTATAAAAGGTTTTTCTTTAAGTAAACAGTATTCATATGCATATGAATCATCCTAAATCAGTAAGTTTGGAGACAGGTACAGATGGTCAGCCAACAGAAACATACAGCAGAATAAGAATTTTGTCTTCCTAAAAGCATAAGAAAAAAAGTATGATCTCCAGGATCCAGTTGAAACCTGACCTCTTTACTGAGAGTTGTTTGTAGCAATAATCATACTTGTGGCACTTGTCTGGTAGGAACCATTTATGTGGACAAAACAGAAATGCTTTTACATTGAAAAAATCACATTGTGGTCCACCCATGTTGCCTTCTTCCTATTAGCAATGTGCTAAGTATAAGCATACAGTATGTAGGATTTCACCTGGCCTTCTAACACTTACTACCTCAGAGTTTCCCAGTAAACACAAGATCTATTACAGAGATAATTGGGTTTTTTTGTAATGTTAATTTTCCTACAGCAGTCAGGTTCAAGAACCAAAAGGTATGTAGTGCTTGACATAGGCACGTTTGCCTTCTGACCTTTAGATGTAGCCTGGCTTTTATTTCTGCATTATCAGCTTCTCTATCCTGTTGTTGTTGCTTCCAGTGCTACAAAATGCTTGAAATATTCAAAGCTATTTTTTTTAAACAAAACACAGCTCAGTCCAAGTTGGTGCTTTTGTGTTACTATCAAAGGAGAAAACAGGTTATAGTAAATATTTTTCATTTCAAATAAGAATATGCTATTTATATTACAATAATCTAGAGAGGACCCAGGAGGGACGATCTGTGGCACAGATATAAAGATGAGAAGAGATAATGATCTTGTCTAATTAAGTTTTAAACTTCTCTAGCCGGGAGCTATCTACCGAACTAGCAAGAATGCCCAAGGACATAGAGAAACTGGCATTATCACTTCCCAATCCTCCTCCCATGGAGAGGATAAAGGCCTGAGGATGTAAAGTTACACATCCAAAGTAAAATGGGAAATCCATAGCAGAGGAAGAAACAGAACCTAAACCTTCTGAACCTGCACCCATGCTTGTTGGTTAGAGCCATCCTTCTTTAAAGAAGTTGGCTCATGAAGGACATATGAAACCGTGTACAGTGGGTCAGACTGCATGTAATGAGGGATAAAAGTGATGAGAGAGACAAAAGGTAAATGGAAGTATTCAAATAAATGAGAAAAAAAGACATTGCCAGTCAGGTAGACAGAGCTGCATAACCCTGAAATGACAACTGACAACAGAGTGCTGCCAGCAAGTGAAGGATTGCAGAGAAATAACAAATGGCATGTAAAAGGAAGGAGCAAGAGGAGACAGGATTCTCTCATCCTAGAAAAAAATAAACCAGTTTAAATTTTAAAAGGTGCTGCCATGTCATCTCTTAAGGCCTGAGGAGGTGAAGTCTCTGTAAAAGGGCACTGTTAGCAGGACCCTAGTTATCAGCAGGAAGCCAGAAGACTGCTCTTGAACAAGAAGTTGAAATGTCTCCTGCTGCTTGAACCTGTGTGCAAGGATTTGTCTTTTACCCCTTCCACAAGTAGGAAGTAGGGAGCCCTTGACAGCTGCAAACTCACACCTCTGTGGTAAACAGATTTCACTCCAGCAAGAGTTACCATTTTTATTTGCAAAGCTGAAATCTCAGTGCCATCTGGGCTTTGTATGACTGAGCAGAGCAGATGCTACATAGGTGAGGGGAAAACACAGCACCTTATGCTGACTGTTTTCCACTCTGTTTAGTACAGTTTGTCCCCTTGTCTCCTGGCTGTGGTTCTGCTGTGTATCAAGCCAAAAAAATGCAGTAACCATGCAAAAATCATCGTCATGTTCTTATCAACCTTGTGCTGTCTAAGGTAGAGTCAGTTGAAGTCTTGGTGGGCCCAAACTCTGTGTGCCTGCTACACCTTCTACAGTAGGTGAGAAGAGTTCCTGAGCTCATTCTTGACAGGGTTACACATACCTGACCACTGGTCAGATACCAGTGGCTACAGAGCCCATTACTCACATATTGGCTCTCATCCCTGATATGGGCTTTATGAAAGAGAAGACGGTGTTCCTACAGGGAAGAGACCTCAAATTAGGGTCACAGCTTGAAAAATAGCTCCAAAAGAGCTATTACTTATCAGGGTTAAGATTACATTAATTGATCCCATCTCCAGAGCTAACAAGCTGATGAGAGAGAATGATGAACAGTGAATAATGTGCTGCTCAGAGCCACTAACTGAGCAAACATCATTAATGGGGAGCCTCTTGCTGCTCTGCACATGGGGTGCTGCCTGCCACCTGAGATTCAGGTGCAAATTCAGAGTCCAAACTAAGTGTCCCATGTTGCTGAGGAGGGTCACCAGTGAGACAGGAGGGAATTGAATGGCCAGTATCCTTCAAAAAAATAAGTAGTTTCTCTGCCAAAGCAGAAGAATAACAATAAAGAAACCAGTCTGCTTGTGGTATAACGTTAGCCTTGGCATGGACTGGCATAGCCAGGACTTTCCCTAAAATACATCCCAGGATTGATCACTCAAAGGCTGGTGACTTTTATCAGAGACCATAAACATGCACTAACGCACGTTCCCCTCTGTTGATATATACTTCCATTTGTTTTGAGAAGTTTTAGCATGTCTGTTGTCAAGATGAAGATGCTGAACAGGCTAACGAAAGTGCAGTCTAATCACAATAAATCTGGGTATTTTTTTCCCCCCTTTCTCATCCCTCTGCCATCAGAACAAGCCGCTTGAAGGCAGGCAAAAAGTTAATTACCTTAGTGATCCAGAAACGTTGTCTTTTACAATCTACCCAAGACAAATACTGGGTAATTTAGGGTTGGGGAGAGGGAGGTAAGAAGGGAAGTGCTGTTCTTCCAGTTTGCTGCTACCTGTTCTGCCAGGTCCCAGAGGCTCAGTCTCAGTTCACGCGGCGCACGAGGAGAGGAGTGTGCAGCACGTGTGGCCAGAGCCCCCAGACCTCCTGCAGCCAGGTCAGTGCCAAAGAACTGCCTGTAAGAAAAGGGGCTGTGAGGCGGAAATATCACACAGGACTGTGCAGGGTCCGGAATAAACACTTAGCTCAGTCAGACTCTTTTGCAACTGCAGGCAATTTGCACGGTTCACAGTTTCTTCTGGAAACTGAGGGAACAGTCCCTGGTTCTTGCGAGCTGTGTGCTTGCAAGGACTGCTCTTGGGTCTGAGCTCACATGGCATCCAGTCCAGCAGCAATTGCAGTGTGCTCTCAGCTGAGCACAACTTCACAGCAAAAGTAACAATCAAGAAGGAATCTTCTTCTGTTAGTAGAATAGCTCAGAGAACCTTTTAAAAAAGCTACAATTTTATAACAAAACCCCCAAGTGACAAACTCTTTGGAGGCGACAATATGTAGGATAATTAGCAATGGGAGGGGAATAGAATTTCTTAGTATTATTATCTGTCATTAACAACTTTCAGATCTCATTGAGAGTGCTTTTTTACACCTCAGTTTGTAGTGATGAGTTAAGCTTTCTTATGACATCTATTCTGAGCATCTAAGAACCTTTACAGTTATTTCATTGAGTTCCAGTAAGTTAGTAAAAGTCAAAGTGCTCAAAACCTCTATTTTGAGCAGCCTTTGTAGTGTCCATCAAAGCAAACATCCTAAAAACACTCCTTTCAAGGCACTTGTTGAACATTATCATCGCAAAATGTTGGATTTACACTCATTTAAGTAATTTGACAGCTTCCAAGAAGACACCTGATGAGCATCACATTCAAGTGTCAAGAAGCACAGAGAAAAAGTGTCAAAAAAGTTAAATCCAGAGAAATTGTATCAGCTATTAGATAAGTATTATAATACAGTTACTACTAAAAAAGATTTCTCATTTAAATGGAAAATAAACTTTACATTCAAGACAATTTTTGTTTTGAAAGACCTTACATTGCCCTCACACCACATCTTATGTTTCTCACTAGTGAGATCTCCCAGCTCACTGATTCCAGAAGGCAGACACATAGATGGCAAACAGCAGTACACACTGGTATTGGGTGAACACCTCAAGACCACTGTAACTGAGTCAGAGATGCTACTTGTGGGGTTTTTGTGAGAGCCACTGAGTTATGAGAATTAAGTATCTTGAGATTAAGCCTTTAATGCCTTATGTTGGGTATCTAAAAGCTGAATCTATAAATGAGAAGATTCTTGAAAAGAAAAAAAATCTTTGCCCCGATTTGCATATGCTCCAGTTATTTCATTGCACCAAATACTATGTGTGTTTTATATATGGGCATGAGGCTTACTGCATGTTTGTGATATGCTTTGAGATCCTCTGATGGGAGGTGTTACCTAAATACAAGTAATTTGATGCTTAAGTGTCTAGAATTCCCAGTGGACATCTGCACTCAAGCCCTGCTGCCATCACAAATGAAAAACATTTGGAATCCTTAATGTGATTTTTAATGGACATATGCTCATAACACAGTGCCACCAATTTGGCATATTTAGTGTCTTCTCAAGAGAAGCCCACAGTTTGTATAGCAAGATTGTGGGAGGTTAGGATTGCAGTGTGAGAAAATTTGCACAACACCTGCCTGACTATAATTTAATTGGCAGAAACTAATGCTCCGGGTTTGGGGATTTTTTCCTCTGCTCAAAACTGAAGAGACACTAGGACTAATCCTGCTGTCTTACACTGTCAATTTTACGCTTTTAATCTGACTTTACTTGTGCTGCAATGTGATCATTTTTTGGTCTACTCTTTCTGAAAGCTCAAGCATTGCTGTTTTACTCTCTGTTGTTATTTCTATGTATAATGACTTATTTGGCCAGCAGGAAGGACTCAGTATTTTTGTACTTCACTGAAAAAGGGGTCTGCTTACTATTACTGAAAATTACACTGCATTTTATTTTTAATGAAGTACTTAATGATATGTTTTAAAAGGAAAACAGTTGGCAGACATATTTCTGATCAGCTCCACCAGCAACAGTGTGTGGACTCCAAAGATGAACACCACAGCTGGCATTATTAAATTGTCTTTGATTTTACCTTTGCTTACTGCAGAGCCCCATCTGGAACAGTCTTTAGCACCTCTTATCCTACCAGATTTTTGTTTTCCTTTTCAGGAATGTTTGGCCTTGCAGTGCATCAAGGACAGCCCCTCTTACTTCACTATTTTCTTCCCTTTGTGTTTACAAAACATAATAAAAAGCTTTGCAGGAGAGAGAGAGGATACAGTCCCAGGGGAAGCATTCCTGCAGTATGAGATTCAGCTCCATGGTATTTTAGACTTGCAGGGCAGGAAGGTGAGCTGCAATCCTAATCTGTGCTGCTCTGACAGACCTGGCTGTTCAGGTCTTGCAAATCACTGCTGGCTGCCTTGGCAAAAACCTTGCTGGAAACATCTCATTGACTACATGAACCTGAGCAGGTGACAGGTTATGAGTAACCTTTATATAGGATAAATCAATTTTGTGGCTTAAAAATAAGTCCCGGAAACTTAGCTGAGATTCCTGTATTTCCTGTTCTGCAAAGTACTCTTATCCTTAGAATGGTAAGAGTAGTATTTAGTGGCTGTTGGTGTACTGCCACAACAGATACACATGTATGTACATGTCTGTATATGTACATATGCATACAATGCACTTCACACACAGAACAGTGTGCAGCCACATTCCTGAGCAGTTTTGCACCTTTTGCTTTGAGTACTAATTTAGAGATGGGGCAATATCTTATAACCCCCATAGGACTCCCAGTAAGATAAAACATAGTATTTGAAGGAGTGGGTTAGTTACTGAGACAGTTGCTGATCTGCCTCTTCTGAGCTTCTAGCAATAGAAAATAATCATTCAGTTTGCAAGAGCCTAAAGCAAGCCATAAACAAAATCTTTCCCTCCTGCACCAAAGGAAACCCAGCATTTAGATTTACATTGTTTGGGTTTTTTTCAGAATTGCATGGACAAAATTAAGACCTCTAGGCAGGTGGTGTAATGGTTATTCAGGCCTGTCAGTGCTCACAGTTGAACTTTATCCCTGGATCAGGCAATGTTCCCAAGGTGAGTAAACACACCTTGGACGAGCCTCCACTTCACAGCCAACTAGCGAGCATCTGCCCACCAAGTGTGCCAACTGCTCTTTGTCTGGGTGACCCCTGTGTTCCTGGTTCCAGATACTCCTTGTACTCAACCTTTTCACCACACTGAGAAGTCCCAATGCTTTTGATTTCAAAGCCAAATTGGATCAACGTTTGGTTAAACTGCTAAATTTTGTAACCGCTTCAAAATAACAAACCCAGGGGCTAAGAATCACCGCTTTCAGCATTCATTAATCAAACCTGTTAAATGATTACCTCGTAGGGCTGCTTTGTGGACAACTCTGCATGACAATGTCAGTGGCACTGTCCCAAGACACATCCAGTGGTGACGTAAAGGACAAGCCTCCTCACCTAGTGGGATGGACACTATCACGAAGAATATTTAAGAACGGACGATGCTTCCTTGGAAAGAGTAATTACAAGAGTACTCCAAAGCAAGTGAAACAGGATCAACTGAAAGGGAGAGCAGGATCCCCTCTGACATCCAACTAATCTCAAAGTCAGTAAGTAGAATGGCTTCTATTTTTTCTAGCTTGAAAAAATTGGATTACCAGTGATCCAAGTTCTCTATACTGATTTTAAAACAGAAGTATGTGATGAAGTCTATTACAAATTCCACCTTTTCCTTATATGTTGTTAGGAAGGCTTATTGACACTGGTTAGAATGTCATAGCATGCTAACACACCCAATATGTTTGATTTTAGATTGTGATCAGTATTTCAAAGCCATCAACAAGATCAGGTTCAGTAATGCCCCCACAGTTGAAAGCAGAGGTAAACGTGATGCCCAAGGTTGTCCAGGGGGATTTGCAGAGCCTGCCTCCAGAAGCAAGGGATTTCATTGAAAGTAATGCCAAGCTGTGCCAGCCTGAGAGCATTCATATCTGTGATGGCTCAGAAGAAGAAAACAAAAAAATTCTGGACATCATGGTAGAACAAGGCATGATCAAGAAGCTGAGCAAGTATGAGAACTGGTGAGTAGCCTGAAAGAAGTCAAGTAGCAACTCAGAATTGCAATATGCATTTCCTGTCCTGTTTACTTTTAAAACTGCTTATAACCCTTCAATATTTGCTTTTCATGAACATTTTGGCACTGTAGCTTACATAGGTGAAATACTCAGGAAAAGCAAACTTTTTCCTCTAAAAATTAACATAAAGCATATTATTCACTCGGACTATCAACTGTACATTGTCTCTATTGATTAGTTACATCAGGGAACTAAAATAGTGTCATGAGACTTATGTAACTAACCATTAGCAATAGCTAAATATTATTTAGCAAATACATCTTTTGAAGAATTTTACTATTTTAGTCAATTAGTTTATTCATCAAATACTTTTTTGTGGCATTCAAATAGCTCTGTGGGTGTTCAAATATTATTCAGTACAGGCATTATTCATATCGTGCCGATGAGCTTTGACTGTAATGTATTCAGCAAATACTCTTTTCAAATATTTCATCATCTCTCCCAACTACCCCAACATGAAAAGAGAATATTAACAACAAGTACATACTCAGGAATTACGTGCCGACCAAGAGATCTTCATGGAAGAAATCTGCAAAGAATTTTGAATAACTAAGTGCAGGAATTTGGCAATCTGTTTGCAGACTATTTGGGAGAGAAAAGGGCAAGATTCACCAGATAAATTATTCATTGTTAATTATATGCTTAGCTGTAGTGATGATGGTTATGACAGCCCAACTAGAACATTTTTATACTCATGGAAAATTTCTATGCACAGAGGTGAAAATGTAAACCAATCCTTTCTATTGTAAATAGATGGCAAAAATTCTTCAGAGGGGAAAAAGTCTTCCCTTTAATGAACTCCTTCACTTTTTATGATCATGGTTATACTCAGTATTTCTTTTGTGCCACCTCTAACCTAGAGGACTATGCCAATTCACTAAGCTGGATTCTGATCCCACAGGCACTTACACCAACACTTAAAGTACTTGCTTGGCATCCACTTTGCTTGAAGCATCATTTTGTGGTCCCCATGCAAAACAACTTCACACTGATGAGAATGAGAATTAAACAAGATTAACATTTCCCTGGAAGTTAACAGAGAATAAGACTAAGATAAGAGGCAAAGGAGTATTCACATGTAACCAGAATTTCCTAGGCCATATTGTTATTCATACTGAAAAGTCATGAAATGAAACAATTTGTAAGAGAATGTATCTGACTGATTTTTGAGACTGCCTGTTTTATTATCACTGTAGTTTTGGCCTTACAAAGCATTGTACCCTTTTCTGCTAGATCAGTCCCACAGAGGGTAAAAAGTGCTATATTGATAATTAAAGTCTAATTTCCTGGTTTGTGGTGAAATGCAGCTGGTTGGCTCTCACTGATCCAAGAGATGTGGCAAGAATTGAGAGCAAAACAGTCATCATCACTCAAGAACAAAGAGATACTACTCCGATCCCTAAAACTGGACCTAGCCAGCTGGGTCGCTGGATGTCTGAAGAAGATTTTGAGAAAGCCTTCAATACCAGGTTCCCAGGCTGCATGCAAGGTAGGCAAGAAAAGGACAGTTGACATTGAATGTCTAGGATTACAGAGACACTACTACTAGTAGTTACTGTAATCTTTAAGAAATATTTTAGCTGAAGGTATAGGTGTATACCCTGATATTATTCACGTTGCTGGTTTCGTCCAGATCTTTACCATAGATCCAAATGCCTGTGCAGGGATAGTCCTCAGTCTCTTTCCAGCATTTATCTCTTCATAAAGAGGGGCAAAGTCAGGTAGGAAAATCTGGGTGATTCTTTTCAGAAAACCACACAGCAACTAAGCAGTAGATAGGAAGTGAGGGGAGAATGAAGGACTCCTGTCCCCAGCAATAACTTCAGGTTCAGCAATTTACACCAGCAGAGAACTTGGCTGCCACCCACTTTTACTACTGACTAGGCAATTTGTCTGAACAGCTGCTTTCAGCATTTAAGATAAAACTTCTTGCTACACAATTAGACAAACAAAGCTACAGATCTTTAAACATCATCAGAAACACCCACAAGACAAACAGCTTCTAAAGGAGTGAGAAACAGCCTCCATGTTATTGAAGATTAGTTCAAAAGCTCCTTGTTTTGCTCTTTGCCACATCTTGCTACTCCTTGTTTTCCAGGACGTACAATGTACGTCATCCCCTTCAGCATGGGGCCTATTGGGTCTCCTTTGTCCAAGATTGGGATTGAGCTGACAGATTCACCATATGTAGTGGCCAGCATGAGGATCATGACACGGATGGGAACAGCTGCTTTGAAAGCCCTGAACAACGGGGAGTTTGTAAAATGCCTTCACTCAGTTGGATGTCCTCTACCACTAAAAGGTAAGAGACACTAAAAACTGTCATCCCTGGAAATTGCCAGGGTCATGTTTTAGAGCTGTGTATTCTCAGCACATGGGAGACACTCACCATAGAAAACCAGGGTGGTTTGAACAACAGCACTAGGTTCAGAACTCAATTAAAAGGAATTAAAGCTCAATGAGAGTTTCATGGAAAGGAGATTATTATCCCTAGTACTTACCAGGGGGTTTCCTTTAAAGCATCTGGTATGGGTTGCGGTTGCTGATGAAACAGTGTGATCCAGCATGGAAATTGCTGCATTCATGAGTACAACATTCTGTTCCACAGAACCATTAATCAACAACTGGCCGTGCAACCCGGAGTTAACGCTGATTGCCCATCTCCCAGATCGCAGAGAGATCATTTCCTTTGGCAGCGGTTATGGAGGAAACTCCTTACTGGGGAAAAAATGCTTTGCTCTCAGAATTGCCAGCAGAATCGCCAAAGAGGAGGGCTGGCTAGCTGAACACATGCTGGTAAGAGCTATTAAATCATGTGTGTTTCAATAGCCAGTAAACTCTAAATTAGAGCAACATAAATACGTCACATCTTGCTATCAATGGAATTAGTCTCATGTGGGTAGTCCTGTAACATTAGATATGAATTTATCACAAGGCAAGCTTATGAGAAATTGGAATCTACTTGCAAAATTTTAAAGGAGCACCTGTAAAGTCAGAAACTGAGAAAGATTTGGAATTTCTGACAGTGGCTACTTGTAGGCAGACCCATGTATTTGAGCAGAGCCTAAACGTCACTGGGCATCCACATTGCCTCTACAAGTCTAATAGCAAGAAATTGTAATATGAAAGACAATTTTCAAAGCTTGCATTAAAGAGGCCTATGCACTCAAAAATCTGCAAATAGATTTTCCAAATGAGTCCTGCCTTATAATCTTCCTGCTGTAATTGACACGTTCTACTACCATAAAATACCACTGAAAAAAAATTTCAAAGTGCGTAGGAGAACAATCTCAGAAAAAATATCTATGGACTCTGAGAAGTGCAGAAGTATCCATACAAGAAGTGCTTTCACTTCACTTCAGTCATGCAGCCAAAAGAATATTGCCTGGTTCTCTTGTCTCAGATGACAAACACAGCTGTATACAGTCTCTGTATCTTAATCAGCAAAATAAAAATAAATGTTTGAATTATATGTTCTTAAAAAATGTTAGGTATGTAGAAGAACTCCTTACAGATATCCTAAGGGCAAGAAGAATGGACTTTTTGATTAATAAAGTACAGTTTGAGTTATTTGTCAACTATATTATGTGGTGGTTCTTCTGTAGGAACAAATTTGCATAATTAAATACTTTATCATTACCACTTGCTGGGAGACAATCTTCAAAATGAAAAGTGCAAGAAAAAAGACCGTGTTTAACAGTTGCATTAATTTTTCAACAGATTCTGGGCATTACCAATCCAGAAGGTGAAAAGAAGTATTTTGCTGCAGCATTCCCCAGTGCATGTGGAAAAACTAACTTGGCCATGATGAACCCAAGCCTGCCAGGGTGGAAAATTGAGTGTGTGGGTGATGATATTGCCTGGATGAAGTTTGATGAACAAGGTGTGGAACTAAATTGGATTCTTTTACAGTCTAGCATGGGTTGATTTTGGTGCATCAAGACATGCTACAAAATTCTGGATAGAATTAAAACAGTTTTATTTACTTATATTTTGTCATTTAACTTCCAGGCAACTTAAGGGCAATCAATCCAGAAAATGGCTTTTTTGGTGTTGCCCCTGGGACCTCAATCAAAACAAACCCCAATGCTATTAAAACCATATTCAAGAACACCATCTTTACCAATGTGGCAGAAACCAGCGATGGAGGTGTCTATTGGGAAGGCATTGATGAGCCATTACCAGCAGGAGTAACACTGACTTCATGGAAGAACAAGGATTGGACCCCAGATAACGGTAACCTGGCCCACTCCACAGTCCCTCTTGGCTTTCTCTGCTGAATTCAAGTTAATTCTGCCATTCTGACCTTTTAATTGTATTCTGTACAGGAGAACCTTGTGCTCATCCCAACTCACGATTCTGCACTCCAGCCAGCCAGTGCCCCATCCTGGACCCTGCATGGGAATCACCTGAGGGCGTGCCCATCGAAGGGATAATATTTGGAGGCCGCAGACCTGCCGGTAAGAGATGCAGCAGCCACGTATTGAGGCTGAAGTGCTGACCACAGAAGGGCTGAAACACAACTGGGCATAGACACAGGTTTTGCTTTCACAGCTGCAAAAGCAAGGAAATAACCACGTTAGTCTAACTTAGAATCATAGAATTGTTTGGGTTGGAAAAGAGCTTTAAGATCATTGAGTCCAAATGTTAACCTAGCACACTGCCAAGTCCACCACTAAACCACGTCCCTAAGTACCATATATACACATCTTTTAAAGACCTCCAGGGATGGTGACTCGACCACTTCTCTGGGCAGCCTGTGCCTGACAACCCTTTCAGTAAAGAAATTTTTCCTTCTCCATGTTAGCCTTTGACACACAGACTTACACCCACTGATATTTCAGTGTCTGAATTGTTAAATGTCAATACAAAAAGGGTTACAATAATAATAAGGGGATCCACTAACTCGGGTAATACATAAACACATAGCAAATTGCTATACTTGTCTAAATTTGCTTGCAGTTTAACTAGTTCAGATAGGAAATAGTTAGAGAAATGAACCAGTTGTAGGCAGTTTACAGAAAAGGAAGTAAAATAAATTGATCCGTTAAAGGTCACCTAAAGTTGGAAAAGAAATAAAAATAATGCTGTGTCTTGAGTATAATAATATGACTACAGGACCAGATTCTATTTCGAGTAAAATCTACTGGAAATTCTGAGGTCCCAGATATCTTCCACTGAGCAACTAAATATGCATGTGTTCTGTAATCAGTAGCCAGTTTTGAAAGCATTCATATAAACTTCTTTGGTATAAGAGGGCAGGAAATGAACTGATTTAAAAAAACACGAAAAATTAGAATACATTATACAGTAACATGCATTTGGCAGTATCTCAGGTAGCAAAACCCATTATAAAAATGTTTCTGGACCTCTAATTACTGAAATTATTTTGTTCTTTACAGGTGTGCCTCTCGTATACGAGGCCTTTAACTGGCAGCATGGAGTATTTATAGGAGCAGCTATGAGATCTGAAGCCACAGCAGCTGCTGAGCACAAAGGTAAATCAAAATCTAATCTGCCTACCTGTATTAAAAGCAATCCTCTCTGGACTGCCTGCTCTGTCCTCTTCCCCTGCTCTTTCACATTTCAGTCTTGGCAGCTAATTTTGCAACCTGTGCATTTTAACAATAAAAAAAATATTTGTACTGGAATTAAAAGCCAAATTCTCTGTAAAAGTCAAATTAAGCAAAACAGTCCCCTAGGTGGCAAGCACACAGAACAGGGGTAGGCATGGGGTTGCCAGAAGCCTTGATATGAAGTTCTTGTTACAGCCTGGGATAAATAAACTTAATTTTTCTTTTCTGCTAGAGATCAATGCAAATACATGAACAATGAAAGCCAGCTCTTGAGGATCTTCATTTAGACCCCTTTAAGAAATTAATTTCCACTGATTACAAAAATTAATTTAATTTGTACTTTTTTGTACATCAAGGACAGTACTTATACTGTTTCTTAAAGCTCTTTGGTTCAGATGCAGAAGGGTGCTTAAGGGACCATAGGGTACTAAATCCTGGAAGGATATGAATCTCTTTGTGCTTTAAAATAAATGTGCTATTTACTACCTTACATTCTCCATTTGTGTTTTGAACAGGCAAAGTCATTATGCATGATCCATTTGCAATGAGACCTTTCTTTGGCTACAACTTTGGCAAATACTTGGCCCACTGGCTCAGCATGGCACATCGTCCAGCTGCAAAACTACCAAGGATCTTTCATGTTAACTGGTTCCGGAAAGACAGCCAAGGGAAATTCCTGTGGCCTGGCTATGGAGAGAATTCCCGTGTGCTGGAGTGGATGTTCAACAGGATTGAAGGGAAAGCCTCTGCCAAGCCAACTGCCATAGGTTACATCCCTGCTGACACTGCTTTGAACCTGAAGGGTTTAGAAAATGTCAACTTGACCAAACTGTTTGAGATCTCCAAAGAGTTCTGGGAACAGGAGGTAGAAGAAATCAAACGATACTTTGAAGTGCAAGTTAATGCTGACCTTCCCTATGAAATAGAAAGAGAAATGCTTTCCTTAGAGATGAGGATAAAACAGTTGTAGCTGATCAAAACCACAATTATTTATCAATCCACACATGCTAAGACAGGACAAACACATTTTACCAAATCACCACTGGAAGCATAACAGCACACTGATGGGCAGGGTCTTCTAACGAAGAGTAGGTCTTAGTTTAATTAGAATATAGGTAGGGGCATTCTATTCTAGAAGAAACTCCAGACCTAATGATTTATATCTACATCAGTTGTGAATAGACAAGCAGCTGTGGGAATGTATGTACACATGGTCTTCAAAACCCTGATCTGTCACTTACACTCACACATAGCCATGATGTATGTAGATTACTTGCCTAGTTCTGCATATACAATCTAAACCAATCCAGCCTTCAAGGTGTAGCACATTGTTTCTATTACACAAACCAATAGTTTCTCAGACTCTACAGGACTGAAGAAAGAAACTTAGATGCTGTATATTTGTATTACCTAAACATATTTCATGGCTTGAATATTTTAGAAAAATGCAGTCATAACTTACCAGAGTGAAAGATGACTTTGTATTACTAACATGTATTTAAGATATTGCTATTATATATGCCTCATATTTCTGTGATTTCCAGATGTTTTGAATGGCTTGTTCTTTAAACTGTTGAAATAAATGTTTATACAAAACATGACCTCATTTCCAGTATTCTTAGGGTTTATAAGCTACATGCATATAAATTGGGCCTCCTGTTTATAATGGAGCACAGAGAGAAATTCACATGTGGAAATTAGATGCTGACTAGCATTGATCTGCTACTCCTAAGCCAACCAGTTTAAGCCACATACTGACTTCACAGCTTTTATTCAAGCCAAAGAAATGATCCAGAAATTATGATACCAGCTGCAAGCAGTCATCCAGCTAGTGACATGCTCTCTGTAACTGGGCATCATTAGTTAGTTCAGGCATTTATAAAATAAACTACCCTCTAGGAAAGCCCCATATTAGGACCTGGCTCATTTGTTAAAGTCATAGGATTTGCCTCTGTTCCACAGTACCTTGGCTTTTGCAAGAATAACTAGTGGAGCTGTTGAAATAAAGACAGTTTGGGAAGAGTTTTCCAGATTTGTTGAGATGCCTAAAGCCTTAGAGCTCAATGGAAGTAGGGGTAGGAGCCTGTGTTGGCTTCCTCATAGATCCAAGGTAATAAAACCATCCAATTTTCTCCCAATTAAAGGTGTCCTTTTTATGCTTCCCACCTCCCTGGCAAGTATCCTGCTTTTTCACTTTGGATGCTTGATCTCCCAAAATATATTGCAAATATTTGCTTAGCAAAAAGAAAATCACTTACATTGTGTAATAAAGCCTCTTTATAGACCCTGCTTCCCTGCAAAACAAACAGTACCTGAGCTGGTCAACAGATGCCCTTCAAAGTTTGCTAGGAGAGGTCACATAGCCTGAAAAGCCTCCAGCTACCTCTTGGCTCCATGTTTAGGACTTAACACAAACATTATCAATTCTGAAGCGAATAACACAGCGTAAGTCAATAGACAGATCATACAAAAACAGACAACAGAAAGCTGTGCCCAACGCAGAGGAGAGCAGGGCAGCCTCTGCGGAGATGAATATCAGTTGACCTTCTTGCTGGTCAAAAACCACATCTGCATGGATGCAGGTCTCCTGTGGGGTCATCTTTAGCCTGTGGACTCTTGAGGGAGTTCCAAATTTTAAGAAAACTCAAGGTGGAAGACAGTAAAGTCAGAGAAAGCGAGCCAAGAGATACTAGTACTCTAATTCCTCAGATTCAAGGACTACTATCACATGTATAAAATAAAGTTGTTTATAAAGTAATCCTATAAATAGCTGATGAAAGGCTTGGGCCATTCCCAAACTGATATGACAGTATTGGGCCTAGTGTTTGGATAAGCCTAAGGAATAACAAGGACATCTAAGAAAATCTGTCATGCCAATATAAGAGTTACAGCCAGTTACAGTCTCAGAGTTTCTTATGGGGCTTATGAGAGTGTCTCAGTCCTGAGCAGTGCAAACGTGTTCCAAGCACATTTTGAAGTGCTGCCCAGGAAATGTACAGAAGCCCAGGGCTTTCTAAAGCACACTGAGCAGCTCCAGTGTGCTGTTCTATCTTCTCAAACACAACCAGGCTCGATATTCTGACTGATACAAAGGAAACTACTCTGACTTCATGTCAAAGGAATCTGTGCCAAAGGCCCAAGCCCAGCAGGCATATGGACATGGAGAACAGGGTCACAGTTGTCCCATAAAATGCTGCTTCATGAGGAGATAGGTACCATCACTACTGGCCAACACAACCATTAACTTGCAGCATGCACTCAGCTAGCAAGGTTGCTATCAGAAGGTGCTAACTGCCTTGAACATCATACCCTGCCCAAACCACTGGATTCCATATTCCGACTAAACCCTCTCTTTCTCCTCCTCACATCAAGACATTGGCAGACTTTCCCTCCCTTGACCGCTGCTGCCCTCGGGGTTCTCCTCTGGGTATTCTCTCTCTATAACTTAAAAAAAAAGTGGCTATCACAAGCACTTCTGGCAAAAGTATTTAAACCATTTGTGGTTCTTCTGCTCCACACATTTTAACCACATGCACCTTTTCAAACACGGCTCAGAGACTGTCGGGCATGCAAATCATTCCAGAAACTACAGAAAATGGGGGGGGGGGAAATGCTGTACTGCTAAGGCTGAGAACAAGAAAAGAACTTTTTGCATGAGTCATTCAACAGCTCCTTTGTATGTAAATATATCCACAACCCATCAGCATCTATGGGGAGTACAATTTACATTTTGAATGATCAAAATGTTTAGTATTGGCAGAGAAAATGTTTAAAAAGAGAGAAGGCGGCGGTTTAAAATTTAGAAACTTAGTCAACCGTGCCAGATTATGATCTCAACTCCTCTCCCTCCAACAAATACTATGCTCCATAAAAACAAAATGAATTAGAACAAAACGCTTTTAAATTGAAATTTGGAAGTCCCCCTGATTTTCAAAAGAAAGAGGGGAAGGCATCAAATGCAATAAATTTCAACAAATTAGTAGAGAAATATAAAACTTGGCCTATTAAATGTGATTCAGAGAAGGGAAGCACAGGAAAGACTAACACATGAAGTGTACAGAGCCATAACATTTGCAACAGCTGTGTTATGAAATGCACTTGGTATTCTGGGAAGTGAGAAACAAAATACTTTGTTAAAACACTTGTGGATGTACCGGTGGCTGAGAAGGAGAGAGAGAAAAATCAAAATCACAGTTTAACCATTAATAGTATTGAGGATACGGTCTCTGGTGCCTTGTTTATGCCACAATTCACTGAATAAGACACCACAGTGATGAATGCACCACATCCATGGGAGACTGTGCTGGAGTGCCTTAAGGTTAGTGCAGTCTCTCTAAATGACCTCTATCTACTCTGGCAAAAAGTCTGGCTTCAGTCCCAAGTACTCCTAATAGCACAGATAAATCCAGACAGCTGAGACCCAGACCTTGGTCCAATCTTTGCACAGGTTGAGAAGTCTCCAAGCTTGATGCCATCCTTTGAACTAATTTCTAATGCTTCAAGGTCAAATTTTGAGTGTGTTTTGTCTTGTTCCTTCAAATCCCTTTCTCAGATATCAGTCTCAGCAGTAATCAGCTTGAGCATATAAGATATCCACAGGCCTGTATTCTGTCAACCTGATGAGGGTTAAACCAAATAAACAAAAAAACCTGAAAAGCAACATTCAACTTGCTGCAGAATTCTTACTGGAAAAAAAAAGTGAAACCTCTCACAGTTCTGTGACGATAGGGCTATTTTCAGGGAAAGAAGTAAAATTCAGATAAATGGCATTTGTGCTCTGGGAAATACTGTTTTCCAAAAACCTTGGCTACCATAGTAACATGATTTATTCCATACTTGCTGCAGTATAGTCAATTAACTCCCTAACTGAAAGACAATTATCCTAACTAGAGATGTACCTGGCTGGAAGACTACTGAAATGCTGCTTATGAATGGCAAAGCAGAGCACTCTGAATTCCAAATTAGTAATCATCATTGTTGATCATGGAGGACATTCCTGGCAATGGTTTAAGCTCAGTGATACAAAAGGGCACATTTGTCAAATGGGTGCTGGCAAACTCCAGGCACTCAGATTCCAAAACACGTCCTGCCACATCTGTGAATCTGTATGCAACACAGCTAGGTGGAAAAAGAGAAAGCAAAAACCAAATTGCTATTGTATGCCTTTGCTGCATTCTGCAGCCACCATGTATATAGCTTTTGGCTGCAAAACTTTAGCAGAGAAGGATTTTGTGAGCAAATTGTGGAAATATACATACATTAATACATAACATTCAGGCTGTATCTGCTCCTTGCAAGCAAAATATTGTTATAGTGCCATTGTTGTAAGAGGCCACACAGCAGACCTCTGGACTGTCCCTGCTCAGCATGAAGGGCTTTATGCTGCCTTTGTTACCATCAGTGACACTGGTCACCTCGAAATTAATTTTGCTCCCCCTTACGTTGGCACCATTGGACTTGCCGTGACTTTTCTCCAGCATGTGAGCAGATGTAGGTTCTGAGATTATCCAACTTCAGCCTTCGTTCAAGCCAATAAGGTGCTAGCAGAACTTTTTCTAACACACATCCCAGAAACGTTCTTTGTCTTCTTTGGAAATGTCAGATACTGGCCATTGGAAAAGAGAAAACATCTGTTTTAATCCTCCCAAAGGAACATATCAAAAGTTTTTGTGCTGTTTCTATGCAGCCTCAAGGCCTTTTATACAGCTAAAAAAATCCCTTTGTAAAAGTGCTTGGTTGTTGTTGTTTTTTTTAAACCAAGCTACTAGTTTTTGTTCTCTCTTGTAAAGCATCACAATGCCATTTCCCAGGTAGTGATGGCCAAGGAATGGTCCTAGCCAGAAATTTGCTCCTGGGCAACAGCTGTTCCCCAGAACAAACAAAGCTCATCCTCCACGGAAAATAGCTTCTAGGCTCACAGTTAATAAATCTTACCCCTGCTTTGTTTAGTTTCGGGGACTTGAAACTAAACAAATAGTCTGAACTCTTTCCCCTCCTCATCTTGTCAATGAATTCCTAGGAAGGCCCTGTCACCATGGTGGAGACTGGCACAGCAACAGCAAGTGCATACGAATGTCATCTCAGCTATGGATGTGAAGAGCACCACAAACCCTTGTTTTACCCACTGGAGTCCATCCCTATATTTATCTGTGTCTTCCTGAACAGATGAGAAACTTCCTGTGGTGTTCTGGAGCTACAGATCCTGAGAGCAGCTATGAATAGCAGCTTTAAATTTAAACAAGGTTGGAAAGACAGTGAAACCTAAATGCTACAAGATGATGCCAGTTAAGCTGGCTCAGAAGCCAACTTGCTTGCAAGTGGCACAGAGATAAATTCCAGCCCGTGGGGTGAACATCGCCATCAGTATCCAGTAACACTGCAGAAGTGGTATGACTTTGCATGACTTAACTCACCACTAAGCCTAGCATGATACAATTCTCCTGGGAGTTACTCCTGCAGGCAGAAGCCAGGAGGGTGGTGAACCTTCTGGAGGTGACAGTGCATTGCACTGACTCCCATTGAGCAATTTCACTCTTATGTTCCTTTTCCTCCAGCTCATTCAAGTATGACCAGGCTAAGGTAAGCATGCCTGAACTTTTGTTCCACCTCAGTCACTGAATTACCTTACTGCTAAATAGCAGGTTCGTGAAGAGCCACATGGCAGTGACAGTGGAGCTGGACAGCAGAGCTCCAGCTGGCTTCAGTGGTGACAAGAAGAATCTGTGGGTTCTTTGCTGAGGTTTGGTTTTGTACATTTGGTCTGGTTTGGCCTTTCAGTTTGGGATACTACCAACAGTTACTTGGAACTCCAAAGGTACCCAGTAGAAAAAAAAAACAACAACAAAACAAAACCCCAAAGCTATAAATTTAACTAAGACAGCAGTTGGGAAAGGGAAGGGGAGGCTGTTTGAGAGCTGTGGGTGGACTGGTGATCTTAGAGTATCAAAACAATATCCTTCTGACACTAGTAAGTAGAAGCAGGCCTCAGATTCTGTGAGTTTTCTTGGTCTTTATTTTACAAAGACAGAAATCTGGCTCTATTTCATCATAGTTATCTACACTCAGGCACCTCTCCACCCTTACAGGAGATTAGTAGTGATAATGCATCTGGTACCTGCCCCAGCAATAACAGATCTATGTGGAGAAGATTACAAGAAATTGTTTGGACTTCTGCCCAGTCCTAGAAGTCCCACCAACCATTTCCAGAAGTCCCATCAGTTTTTATGGCTTGTCTCTCAAGAAGGCTGCTGAAACCTACATGAAGGAGAGACTTTAAAAAGATTTCTGCAGACATTTATTTCTGGCCAAATTATGATTGCTTGGAGGAAAAAGAAGCCACCATACAAATCTTGTTAGAGACTTCAGCAGGAACTCACAAACCCATGCAGAACTGAGATAAGCTAAAAAAAGCAATAGCATCCAGGAAGGAAAGACAGACCAGCCAGCCAAATGCAACTCTAATTCCAACCCGTGACAGACCCCTGGGGCAGCTCCAAAGCCACTTAGCACAAGCGTGGAGCTGGGCCAGGAGGAGATGCTGGCACCAGAAGAGCAGCTCTAGCAAGTCCAGACTGCAGTTTGATGATTTGCTGAAGGGGACAGACTCGGACAGGCTCGTTACCCCCAGTATTGCAAACACACAGCTCCCCATGTCCAGAGCCCTCCAAGTGGGAGCTGTGCAGGGACACAGCCCAGTCCCTGGGCTCCCTGCACAGCTGAGTGTGCACCGAGTGCGTGCGCAGGGAACAGAGCAGCAGCACATCTGGTAACGGCACAGAAACACCCTGGCAATGCTCCCTGCAGCTTGGCAGGGGAACCTGTATCAACTGTCTGCAGTCCAAGGTCTAAAGGGCAATCTGCCTTCAGAGACGCCTGCAACTTCAAGGAACTGTGTCCTGGACTGAAACCGGTGCCTCTGCAGCACACAGCCTGCACTGGGGCCCTGACACACACCAAGCGAGCACTGTACCCCCTTCATGCCATGCAGCCAGTGAATTTCCATTCAAAAAAACATGCAGGGCATCTCAAGAGGCTGAAGGCTAGTTCCTGTGCCTCTTGGACCCCTCCAACAGCCTTCACATGATTACCAATTGCTGGGAGTATTTACTACAACAGGGATCAGATAATGAGGGTTTTTTTGCAAAGATATAGTGCATAGGGCTGCCAGGAATGTGACTATACTGATTAGTCTTGTGTAGAACTTGCTGACAACCTGGGGGCCCCCAAGCAACACCGTTCGGTGCTGTAGGAAGAAGGTAAAGGAAGAGGACTGGGTACTTGGGGACCAGACGGTTTCTAGCAATGACAGCTAGAAAACTCCCCACAGACTGTCACGTTGCTGTGGTGTCTCCAAACAAGCAAGACTCTCTTGTATAGCTATACCCTTAGACAAAGCAGAAACTGGAAGTTTCTTCTATTCCAGTTGCTGGAGAGCAGCTCCCAGCCTCCTGGTCCAGGTGAACGATTGCTGGATGCTGTCCCTGCTGCAGACACAGTGGGAAGGCCAGGGAGGGCATCTGTTCCCAAGACATTTCTGATGATGCCAGTCTTTTTGAACCATGAATTTGAACAGAAACCATTTTGCACCTTAAATGTCAGTGCTAGGCAGAAGGAAAGTCATGAATCTTCAGCAATCTTCTGAACATCATGATTTTCAAGCAGAAAATGAATATACATTGGAAGAAACACTACAGCTGTGACTGCCTTGGTGAAGCCATTAACTAATGCAGTGTAACATGTCCAAATACAGTCAGTCCTGTCTGGGGGCTGCTGGGTGTTTATCCCATCCTTCTCTCCCCATCGCTCTGCTTATTGTTTGCCTCCTTGTTAATCCCACCTATTTAAAAATAGGAAATTGATTTCTTATGTATCCATTACAAACCAAATCATTTCTTTATTACAGCAAAGATCATATTTCATAAGCAAGTCATGGAAAATTAAAACCATGCCTATTGCTTTGATGAAATAATGGAGAGGAACACTGGAGGGGAAGGCACAGACAGCTGGGGGCTGTCATGCAACCAGTGGTGCAAGTTAACTCTTTGCAGACACCCAAGGCTCCTGCAGCTGCCAATTTTTTACTCCCCCAAACTTCTGCTTCTATGACTAAGTACGCCCTTATTGCTGAACCTCAAAAGCATCTAAGAGAAGGAATGCAAGATCTCTGAACAAAGTAGGTCAGTGGTTCTGGTGGCTGGAGATTAGGCAGACTGCAAACCTCTCAGCAACATGAGTGCAGAACCAGATACCTCTCAATATTAACACTACTCAAATTAGATGCCTGACAGTTGGTGTTGCATGGTGTACACAACACAGGAACCCACTATATCAGCCACATGTTAGCCCAGAAGTCCTTGTAGCATAAATATTTCCAGGCCTTGGGCATACTAGACCACTGTGCTTTGCTGCCAGGTAGGAGGATTTAGACTGAAGGAAACCACATTTCACTGCAGAGATATTCAGTGTACCTTGCACACAGGTTATGTCAGTACAGCAAGCACTCCAGCCAGATCAACAACCAGTTAGCAGTGTACTGTGACTTGGGGTAGATTAAAAATTAAAACAAAATCCATTGTGTGCATTACTGAGGATTTGTGGACTGCTCTATGAACCTCTCGTAGAAAAAGACAGGACATGGGTCCTCTGAAAAGTAATCCAGATAAGTACTACAGCTTTCAGGACATTGCAACATCCAACTCAAAGTTCATCGACTACTTCATTAACACACTGATCTCTAGGAATTGCAGCCAAACAAAATCTCTTCATAATTTTCCTATCAGAAGCAAAAAGATCAGTGAGTTATCACTGTGCAGAATGTTTTTGGCAATGTATTATCTATAGATGTATCCATATAAAAATACCACGCCTGAGGACAAAGAACAAGCAAAGCTATCATGACTGACCACAAGCAGACAGACTCCACAATGGTAAAGGGTAGCAGAAGAGATCGTTTCAGAGCAGTAATTCACATCCAGTCTGTTCATCTCTCTGAGCACACCCTTTTGAGCAAAAAACTATTTGCCTTCATCTCTTTGGGATAAGAGTCTCCCATTTTGAAAACAGAGCCCATGTTGCAGTACCTTGCAAGTCTGTGTTACTCTCAGTCTGCAGCGGCTCAGGGACTTGCTGTTCTTCCTTCTGGAAGCTAGGGCCAGAGAGATTATCATACTAAAGTAATTCTTGCATCAGTTAAGAGGACTGCAAACACAGCCACCTTACCTAACCCTGCCCCTGCTCTGGGAGGAGGCCAGCCAGCAAGCAGCAGGCATTCACCAGTTCGCTGCAAAGAGCTTCCTAACAAGAGAGCCAAAGAAAGTCCTCTTAAAACTCTTTATGGTCCTTTTGCGCTGATGATTTTCAGAATGGGAAAACAAGTTTTGTAACTCAGTGGGAGGGAAGAAAACAGTCTCCTTCCAGGAACATCCTGCATCATCTCTCCAGCCCCCACCTCCACAGGTCTTGTCTAGAGCTGTGTCACTGGGAGATATCGTACTCCTTTCTGCTACTTTCTGTACTGGCTATTACTGTGTTGAACCAACTTATTTATGCAATAAGGAGCCCAAGAAACAGTCTGCATCAACTACTGCAAGTTACAACCAAGCAGCTCCAAGACCAGCTAAAAGGGCAAACACTCAGCCTCTGTAGATTTCTCCTACATGAGAGGCATTGCAGTTCCCTGCCACGGGAGATGTTTTATGCTGCTTCCTGGTCTGCTGTGTTGCTCCCTCATCAGACTTTGACAGAAACTCAGGCTCTGTAGTTTCTGTCAACATTTTAATGACTATCAAATATATTATAGAATTACTTTACAGAAGTTTCTTCTTTGGAAAAATATTCCTCAAGAGTTCTAACAAGTATTTGTTTAGATGATACATTTGATAAGACAATCACCAAAAAAATTCAGGAACACAGAAACATTCGTTTGCACTTGCACAAGAGAGCCAACTCACCACACTAATATTCTAATGGAACCACTGGATGTTTTCATTAGCTGCATTTGCCAATGTGACAGCAACAATAACTCCCAGACAGAAGTCGAGACAAGACATAGTAACTGGGTCAAACCTTCAGGACAGAGCTGTCATCACTAAACATAAATGTAAGTTATTCTTCCAGTGCCCAAGCTCTGCAAGATGTGCTATTGCACTGGGTTGTCTAAGCAGGATAAAGAACTGGAAAAAATGAGGGTCATTATGCCTTTTGATGTTCTTCACAACTACCCTGTGTTTAATTGATCTTGATTAATTATTTAAGGTAAATGGAGCTTTCCTGACCTAATGGCAACATGTAAACTGATTAACTTTACGAAGCCAGCAAAATGATCTGCACAGTGAGATCAGCTCTTGCAATGTATTATTTAGGCCAAGTTATTCTGTGTCACTCCCAATGATGTACTGCCAAACACAAGACAGTGACCCCAAAGGTGTGATGTGGGTCACCCTGGGGTGAGGATTAGACTCCCCCAGCCCCTTAGCACCAGTGGAAAGCGAGAAAGAAGAGGATTATGAGGAAAAGGAGGAGAAACTGTCCTGTGCTATGGTAGCACATGGTACCTCCTGGGGCTGCATCCATATGGG
Organism: Aegotheles bennettii; assembly: GCA_013398125.1. Classification (NCBI taxonomy): domain Eukaryota; kingdom Metazoa; phylum Chordata; class Aves; order Caprimulgiformes; family Aegothelidae; genus Aegotheles; species Aegotheles bennettii. The sequence goes on along the minus strand of VZRW01009362.1, from coordinate 927,533 downwards.
CTTGGGGGAAGGAAGGAAGATAACCACCTGTGGGGTGGGATGGGGGCTGGGAGTATGTGGGGAGTTCAAGGGACACAACAAAGCAGCGACAAGGAATGAGGCACCTTCAAAGGCAGATTTGAGCATCCCAGCAGGACCAGGCTGCAGTTTGGCTTGCAGAGCTGGACACTGCTGTCAGCACAGCCTAACCCCGAGAAACAAATGCAGACTGGCCCTTTGGCTCTGTTCTGGCAGCCCTGTCACGGTCTCCCATTTGTAACCTCCCCAGGGGTTACAGGGCAAAAAAGTTTATTTTGTGCAGATAATGCCTATCTTTGCTGGAAATCAAACCTAGATAAAAGCTTTCCAAGAAATTCTGCTTAGATTTGGGTCAGAGCTTTGCACCAGCAGCAGCAGTGCCCTATCTGCGCTGAGCAGCGATGCAGGGAAATTGATTCCTGGAGTAACTCATGCACATTGGGAGAAAGTGATTTGTTTAGATATCTACAGTATTTCCCATCTCTGCTGGCCGATTGCTAAGGCAGGTATACAGATAAATGAGAAGAAAACACTCGTCACCACTCTGGCTTGAGGGGAGAAGCAGATAAGGCTGATAAGGCAGTAAGTGAAATTCTCCTCCAGGCTTCCATACAAATACGTGTTTGGGCAAGGGCTGCTCAGCTACAGCACAAATACTGCTGTGATGGTGTGAAATAACAGCACCCCCAGGCACAAACAGGACAATAAGCTCCCATCTCCACCAAAAGCTCCTTGTCCAGAGAACTTATGGTCAAAACAGGCAAGACAGAGCAGCTGGGAGTAAAAAGAGACACCCAGAGTCTTCCTTGGAGGCACAAGGATGGGTGGGAGACCCAGCAGGAGGTGGGTCTTTAAACATAATCCAAGGCCACCACCCCTGCAGAAGCAGCCTCCCCACGGGCAAGCTCTAAGGGTGAGGGTGCTGTGAGTTTACAAAATAGAGGTGAGAGAGATGGGGGCACCAGAAGCCAGCTCAGAAGCCAGTATCACCAGTGAGGTCCCCATCACCACAGATTGGAAGGAGACAACACCAACTGTCCCACGCTGCTGCCACCAGCCAAGACAAGAAGTACCAAAGACCCCCAAGGCACCCCCAAGCCACAGGATGGGTTGACCCCTATCAGCCATGCTCAGAAACCCAAACCTCTTCAGTCAGTGAGAACTTTCTTAGCAACCTGGCTATGCCACCAGAGGTTTTGAAATAACCTCCCTCCTTTTTAAACAGATTCATAAAGTCTCATGAGCCGTATTAAAAAAAAAATGATAGAGGCTTTATGCCAAATTGCTGAGACTTCAGGGTTTTTTCCCTTCCAGTTTTACATCCCAGCAATCCCTTCTCTGTGTGTTTCTACTCAGTTTTCTACCTCTGGGACCAGAACAAGCCATCAAACCTGGATTAAACATGCTACAAAAAAATTTAAGCCTTGACATGGCCAAAATATTGGTTTCCAATGAAACAAAACAAAAGACTAAGATTAGTAACTATTTCAGCAGCTTGTGCAGCCATGTAAATAGATGTTGCCAAGGGAGACTGAAGGAGAGATAAGACTCCACTACCCCACCAGAGCTCACAAAGGAAGCGCTCAGATCCAAACCCCACTCCCCAGCAGCATTCAACACTCCAGCTCCATCTGAAATAGTGGAGAAGTCGCATTTTTTTTAAAAAATGAAGGTTTTAAAAAGGGACAGAAAAAGTCAGGCTTCTCAGCTGGGCACCAGGAAGGCATTTCCTTTTCGGGTGGGTTTCATTTCTGAACCATAGGACATCTGCAGTCTCCTGCCTATGGGAAAGGGACTGAGCAGACCTCAGGACTGACCCAGGCGAGCAGTAAGAACAAGAGGACGTGGTGTTTGTTTTTATGGTAAAATACGTCATTTCTTTGGATGATAACCTTCACTGGCAATCCCCAGACCTGCCATGCTGCTTCACTCCAACTACTCCAAAGGTAGAAACCAGGCACAAGTGGCTGGTGAGGCTGGAAGAGCTGAGCCTCAGATTCCATGATGCTGGGGATGTGCTGAGGGGCCATGGGCTGCACCTGAGGAGGTTCACAGGAAAGTTTCCCCTGGAGGGTTGGTGCAATGCAGTGAGGCTGTCCAAGAGGCCAAGGAGTCTTTGTCCTTGGAGGTTGGTTTCCAAGTCATGATGCAGCCAACCCAAACTAGCCCTGGCAACATCTCAGGGACTAAACTCAAGCCCTCCCAAGATCCCTCTCACCCAACACTTCCATGACCACAAAGGGAGTTCAGTCTTTTATTTACCTGCTTTTGCACTGACCACAAAAACATGACCAGCAGGTACAGGAAAGAGGCAGCTCTAAAATAAGTGGATTTATCCCTGTGTGTTAATTAACACTGAACCTGATAAAGCCTAACTACACGTTTGTTTTGAGAGAAGGGGCCACTGTGCAGCTCCCCCATCAGCTCCTGTGTCACAGGGACACCCACACTGGGCACAAACACTGAGGAATGCAGCTCCAGTTCACCTGCTGGCGTAACGTGTTTGTTCTTCGAGGCGTTGGGTTCCTGCTCGCCGCCGGCTCTCTTGGCTGTACTTTGGCCCAGAAACTTTTCACCTGAATGTACGAGCCCAAAGCTACAGCCACCAGAGTAAACATTGGGTTTCCAGAGGGCAACGCACACGCCACTTTGTTAAGTAAACTGATGGACATATAGACTTTATTTATATCCAGCCTTTTGGGTGAACTATCAGGGCAGAGGGTGCCCATTCTGCAGCAATCACAGGAATTGTGCTGGCCTGGAGGGGCTTTGCTTTCCAAGGAGGGGGCTGGCAGAGCAGTTATGAGGAGAGGCTGGAGACCCCAGAGCATCGCAGTGTCCCAGCCCATCAGGCTCATGGGCTCCCAGACCCACAGGAGAAGCAGTGGGTGTGTTTTGTGGTGGTCTGGGTTTGTAGGGGCAGGGGAGAAGGGAAGAGAAGGGTTGCCAGGGGCACGGGCTGTGGTTAAGAGGGGCAAGCAGCCTGGGCTGCAAACACAGCTCAGTTCTTGGGAAGAGAAATCTAACCAGAGCCTGCAAGTGTGTGTTAGTCTATACACTTAAGACACATTGGGAAATAATTCCTACCCCAGCACATCCCTCCCAGGGGTGATTTCTATGAGCAGAGGGGTAGCCCCAAAGGAGATCTGACCCAAATACCCACACACCACTGCCACAGGTGTTTGGTGGCTTGCAAGAGCATGCAGGCTTTCAGGGAGGCTGTAAGAAGATGTGTGCCTCCAGCAGAGACCAAGAGCACCCCATGCCAGTGGCTCAGGGCTGGCATCAGAGCAGTGAGGTTAGCACACCAGCTGCCTTGCTGGCTGGTTCCCATCTCCCAGTCACCCCACGCTGCATTGCCCACATGACATCTTCTCTGCCTAGACCAGCTCCCCAGTGCTAAGGAAAACAGCCCCCGAGAGCCAGGCTGCTCCCTTCTACACAAGACCCCACTAACACCAGCCATGGGGTGGGCATGACCCAGAGCCCACCCTGCACAGAGTCCCTTCCTGGGAGGCTGGGTGCCCTCCCGTCTGGGACAGGCTGTGGCATGGCCAGAGGGCAGGCTGCCTCATCTCACTGAATCTCATCAGGAAACAAGCCAGGATTTGGGGTTTCTGTAACTGGATGTTCTGTTTGTTCTAAAAGTAAGTCTTGTTTTAGCCAGCATTTCAGGTAACCACTGAAGGGAAGTTCAACACTAATGGTGCAAAAACTTTCCTAATGAACACACAAGTGTGCACTGGTTTAGGAGGGAGCTTGCTGCTGAGACTTTGGTTGTCCCTCCTCAGCTGAGCTGCAGTCTCAGGCCACAAACATGCTTTTAGCACAGCCTAAACCTCTTTCACAGGACATTAAACTACCTCAGCAACCCACGGGCCACTTCCTGTGGCTCAGCTAACGTTAACACTAAGCTACGGTGCCTTGCCCAAGCATTGAAGCTCTTCACTACAATCAATGTTTAACCCCGGTAACCTAAAATGACCCAGCAGAGAGGTGCCTCACAGCTGGATACCTGCCAAAGAGTTTAGACCAAGCCTGAATAAACTTCACCTCTGATGGCAAGGTGAGGCTGGCAGCACCTGCACTCATTCCAGCCAGGGATCTCCCCCCACCCACACACCCTCCCAGTATAAAGCTTCTGTCCCAACAAGGACCAACTGCTTCAGTTTATCACATACTGTCTGACTGTTAACATAATATGGTGCTTATCCAGCTGAGATATCCGGGGGGAAGCAGCTTGGCTGCCCCTTTTGCAAACCGGGCAGAGAGGGACCACTGCCACCCTGCATCCCAGAGCACAGGCTGGCCTGGGGATGGCCCAAGTCCTCCTGCCAGGTCAAAGCCCCCAGGAAAGCACCAGGAGAAGATGCACAGCCCACAAAAGGATGAGACTCATGAACACGTGCTGGAGCAGGGCACCTGGAGAGCAAGGCAAGAGGCAGCCACAGAGATCTGGTAACTTCAGGGGAAAGCATCAGCTGAGCAAGACTTCAGCCCCACAGCTCATTATCACCATCTCTAGACCCCCCCCCAGCCCAGGCACAGCCAGTCCCCAGCACTTGCCTTCACACAGCCACACAGTCCCCTCTTCCACCACACCGAGGAAAGGACCTTCCTGCTGCTCCTCAGGCAGCACCTCCAAGCAGGGCTCTGCCTCCTTCACTCCCTCTTGTAGGGCCTCCCCACCTCCAGGTGCCCCTCATCAGCTCTAAGGGGGCTGCCATTAACCCCCTCCTGCCCTGGCTGCTGGGGAGGTGGGGAAGCAGTGATTATCCCGTCAGTAATGGGGATGGAGAGCGGAAGCAGGGAGGCCCTTCCCTTGGAGATGTGACTGTTGCAGAAAAACAGGGTAGTCAGGGGTATGAATGGCCATGGACACACCGCCATGTATTCCCAAATCCTGCTCCGATCGAACATCCTTATTCTTACCCAGCCTGGCCATGGGTGTCCCCGTGCTTGTTCCCCACCCTCCTCTCATGCCCTGCTACAGAAAATCCCTCTGAGCCATCCCCTGGAGCCGAGAGCCCAGCACCTTTCCCAGGGCAGCCCGCAAGAGGCTCCTTCGCTCGCCACCTCGTGGTGGCAGCGGGCAGCCTGCCATGGCCCCGGGTCCCCCCCCCAGGGCCCAGAGCGGCTGGGGATGGGGCAGGGCTGTGCCATGGGGTGCTGGGGACCCGCAGCGCCCCTCTGCACCAGGTGCCGGTCAGGTCCCCTCTGACTCGTCCCGAAGCAAGCCCGGCCCAAGCCCGGCGGTGTCAGTGGGTTTACACCTGTGTGACCAGGGTATGGACTTGTGTGACCAGGGTATGGACTTGGCCCCACACCTGCAGGTCCTGGCTGCAGAGCCACTCAGGCTCAGGGCTCAGCCATACCTCAGAAACGTCCCCCGGCTTCGATAGGAAATGCACCAGGAGATGGACACGGTGCAGGTGAAGATGTGTCAGCCGTGCAGAAATCCCATGCTTCCAGTCTTGGAACAGATTTTAAAAGTTTGGCTCTTCAGACCCCCAGCACACCAGGTCTGGGGTACCCACCCTCGGGGAGCCCCAAACTGCTGTAGGTGTCACAGGTCAGGCACTCACACCAGTGCCCACAGTGGGAAGGGAGGTGCCACGAGAGCCCCGGGGTGATGAGGGGACCATGGGGCAGTGGGTGGTCAGCTTGAGCTTTGCAACCACCCAGCAGTGTGGTTGAGAACTCCAGAGGCAAAGTTCCAGCCTCAGACCCTTTCAGCATTTTTTTTTCCAGCAGCCAGTGCAGGACCCAGGGCTGAGCCCCAGCAAGCTCTGCCATGGTGCCGCCCTGTGCTGTGCTGGGGCCAGGCCCTGCACCACCACTGTGCACACACTCAAATTGCAGCCTTGGCCAAATGGTTTTCATTAAACCTACAAAGGGAAATTCGCCCCAGAAAGAGCCAATGCCTGGAAGCTGCTCTTCTTCCAAGCCCGGATACCAAAGCCATGGCTTCTGCAATGTGCCCCCTTGGCAGGGTCTTCCAGGATCTGCTGTGCAGCTCCAGCCCCTCCAGCATCCCTCACCCTTCCTGTCCCTGCAGCATTCCCAGTCCCCACCAGACTTACCCTTTTTTTTCTGGTTTTCCCCTCTAATTTGGGATGAACAGCACAAAAGGAGCAATTTCACTCCCCACCCCCTTCCCATCCTCCCTCCTCCCCTGTCTGGCAGGTCTGTGTTATTATTAAGACACTTGAGATTATGGTTGTCTGAAAGTCGGAGAATGACAGCAAAGAACCAGATGCTGTACACTGATAAATTACAAGGGCATTATGCAGAGGCAGCTGTACCATATAAAAGCCTAGTTTTTATACCACGCCATGATTCTCCATGTGGCATCGTATGGTTCCAGCATCTGGGCGTCACCATCAATGTCTCCCATATATTTTGCTGAGCACTGTCATTATGATAATGAAGAAATTGCAGCAGACGTTAATTGCAGTTCCCGCTGGCTATTGCGAGAACTTGAAGGCATCAGGGCGGGCTGGCAGAGCCTCTCTCATCTCATGGGGGGTTTCTTCACTATGTTGGCAGCAGACAAGAGGGGTCTGGATGGCTCCGGGTGCTGTGAGCAGCATCCAAGCCCTGTTGTGCCAGTGGCCGGCTCCGATCGGGACTGGCCGTTGCTGGTCAGCATGCTGAGATGGTCAGAAGGTCTCTGCTCAGTTCCCACTGCAGAGGTTTGTAATTTGCTCCCCCTACTTGGTTTCCTCATTAGTCTTAGCAGAGAGCAGCCATGGACTGCATGTGGAAAGGAGGTCCCCATGTCCCCTCCTCTGTGTCCCCTTCCTGGGCAGCACACAGCAGGGAGGCACCATGGAGGAGCGGGGCTGAGGCTCACAGCTCTTGGTTCATGCCTGGGTATGGCCCCGCAGCAGTCAATCAATTCACAGCCTGGAGGGAAAGCAAGAAGGACTTGTAAAAGTTTATTGTCCATCTCTCTGTCGTGCATTTAAGGATGTCAATGATGCTTGTAGTGGGGAGGTGGTCAAAAATCTGCCTGTAAGATGCAGAGGTATCTGGGGATCTACTCATGGGATAAAACATCTTCATTTTGCTAATTAGTTCAGAATTCAGAAGCATTCAAATTATGGTCCTCTTTGGGCCTGAATATCAAGGCCCATCTCTGTGTTTGTCATTTCTAACCCCCTTTACAGTCCAGGGAATTCCAGTTGCATGCAAAGCTCCTCATTTCCAGACATTGCCATAGGATGTATGGAAACAATATGCCCCAAAATGCTCATGGCACTACAGGGGCTTCAGTAGGGACTGGGAATATTCACTGCTTCGATCAGCAATTGCCTTTATACCCACGTAAATGCCTTTGCAGGACTGGCCTCACCTGCTGTGCTCACCGAGGGCCAGGGGACCTGCCTTGTCATGGCTCTGCTCCTCAGGCATCACAGTGATTGCTCAAACCAGGCAGAATCTCAGTGCTGTAACCACACCACAGGTGGCATCAGTGCCACATTGGAGGGCAGCTACTGGGAGGCCTGGGGACTGCAAGGACAGGAAGATCTGAGCCTCTGGTTTGTCACCCCATCGCTCGGCTCTCTGCACGCAGCAGCTGGAAGAGCTCTTCTACTGCAGGTGATCCAACCCTGGGCATGGGGACATGGGACACTCTGACAACACCTCACCCTGGGCTGTGTGACAGCCATGTCTGGTGGCCGTCTCTGGGTGATGGTTTCGGTGTTGTGCTGGAAGGGGTGTTGGGGAGGGAGGCACGCAAAGCCTCAGGAATCTGCTGTGGGTATGTCCTCACTCAGCAGCAGCCAGGGGAGGATGGGCAGAGCTGCTGCCCTGTGAGTCACTGTGATAACCCCTGTCAGATACAAACACTCCTGCTCGTGCTTGCTTTGCCGCCCAGCAGAACAGGGGCTTGTGTCAGCGGGGTGACTCATAGAACCATAGAACCATAGAATCATTATGGTTGGAAGGGGACTCATGGTGGGAAACAGGGGCTTGGGACATACTGCACTGGTATCATAGGCTCTGGTGACCATCTGCCACTTCCTCTGGGGGACATCGAGGGCAATTGAGCATTGCACCTACCAAAAAGAGCTGCAGCAAGGCAGGGGGAGGAAGCAGCCACTATGCCCCAGAGTCAGTGGGTTGGACCAAGTTGGACTCAAAGCCTGCATCCAGAACTCCACCAAAGCTTTTATGAGTTTCCAAAGCCCATAAAAGCAGATACCTCTACTTTCCTCTCCTCGACCCCTGCCAGACACATGTGTTTTTTCCCAAACAGCTCCATAAAGTCACAGGTGGGACTGATGCTCTGCCAGGACCTTGCTGGTCTGACCAGCAGCAGCAAAGCCTGGGAAATCCTCACGTGTTTCCCTTCCAGCTCTTGGTTGAGAAGTACAAGCTGTGGCAGCAGCATCTGCCTGGTGTTGTGCCTCTTGCCAGGGCCCCAGGGTGGCCCAGGGCTCCTCCAGCACCCTCGGGATGCTGCTGTCAACTGGGAGAGCTGACCTCTCTGTCTTATGCAGCTGAAGAGCTGATGAGAGATGAGCTCATTCCCTTCCTCATCACTCACCATGGCCCACGGTTTCATAAAGCACCCCTTGGGGCAGGAGGATCTTCATGCAGCACCGTCCATCTTGCCTGCACCCAGGAAACTCTTTGCTTGAAGGCAATGTCTGGATGCACTGACGCAGCGTTAAACCTCTCCCTCTCTGAGAGTGGTGCTGGCACTTGTAACACTAACCTCTTTTTTCCCTGATGGGCAGCGGAAAATATGATGAGTAAATGTATATGGCTGCAGCTCCAATGGAAAATTACTTTGGATGCCTGCGCCTGGTCGACGAGCTGTCCCGTGAGATGGAGCGTGCCAGACTTTAACATAAACAAGGAGGATGTGCAGTGACTCAAGCAGGTTGTGAAAAGGGGGGATTTTTCCCCTGCAAGGGGATGTTTTAGCTGCCTGCCAGCCAGAACACGTGGCGGCGGGTGCATGTGCAGATGGGGGCGGCAGTCGGGGGCGATATTGGCACCTGCGCGGCACAGCCGCTGCCTGCGGCACGGGAATCACCACCTCTGCCAGGGCAGGGTGCTGGGCTCCCGGTGGAGGGGGTGCTGGGGTGCAGATTTCAGCAGGGAGGAGTTCCAGGCAGGGGTAGCCTGGAGAGTTGATTCAGGGAGCACAAAATGAAAAGGGATCCAAGAGGTGCAATAAATCACAGAATCCTAGAGGTTGGAAGGGACCTCAAAAGATCATCTAGTCCAACCCCCCTGCCAGAGCAGGGTTACCTACAGTACATCACACAGGCTGAGGTTGTTGGGAGAAGGACACGGAGCTGTCATGTGCTAATGCTGCTGGCACCGCCATGGAATGGGAGCAGGGAAACACCGTGGAGCTCAAGCAAGCAGGGCATTTTGTTCACTAGACTCAAAAGCATTTAATATTACACTGAAACAAAAAATGAAAGCATTTTGTTAAGATCAAACAGCATCCGTGCCGGCTGTTGTCACACTCCAGCTACCAGGAAAGGAGAACAGAAAGGAGAGGAGTAGCAGGAGGGTGGGAGCAGCACAGCCGGGCACCCTCGTGCGGGGATGCCAGAGCCCGCAGGGAATGGGGAATCAGCTCACTGCTCAGGTATGGCTCGGCCACAGATCTGCCTCCGAGCCACGATTAGCAGCGATGCTCCAGCAGCTGCATCGGGCGCCTCTCCTCGGGGTGGAACTCGGTACCACAGGGCCTGACCACCCGGCCCTGCCTCTGACCGGCACCGGGGGCCTTTGGAGGTGCCATGGGGAGGCCCTCGGTGGCTGCTCACAGCTCCTGCCTCCCCCTGGGCTGGGTACAGCCCCATCCCAGGGACAGGCCCCATCCCCATCCCAGGGACAGGCCCCATCCCAATCCCAGGGACAGTCCCCATCCCCATCCCAGGGACAGCCCCCACCAAACTTGTGCTGAAATTTACTTTCTTCCTCTTTGCTTTAGGTCACAACGGGCGCTCCATTCAGTGGAATTGGCCGTGTTAGAACTGGGCAACACTATGGCCTTTCATGTTTAAAATCCCCTGCTCCTACATTAAAATAAAGCAAGCAGCTTCTCACTCAGGTTTCCCTTCCCACCCTCGCCAGGAGAGGGGCAGCATCCTGCCCTCCCAGCACCCCAAGCAGTGGCTCTGGGGGTCACCCATGGTCCCAGCACTGCCTGCGTGCCCCTGTGTGGTTGGGGAGCACACAGCAGCCCCACGGCACAGCCTCCCACATCAGCCATGGGCACAGAGAGAGGTGCATGGGCTGGCACTGCCCGAACCGTGCCAGGCAGGCAGCCCTGCACAGGGCCTCGGTGCTCTGCTGTGCCAGGAGCCAGCCCCATGGCCCATGGCGTGGGGCAGGCTCTTCCCACAGCCCCCAGTGGAGACCCCACCACGACAGCATTGGCACAGGCCCCTTCTCGTTCCTGGCAGATGTCTTCAGCAGAAAGAAAAGGCGCTGGGGGACACAGGGGAGATTTTCCTGCAGGGAAAAAAAAGGGGAGGAAAAAAAGGAGAAAGCAGAAAGAGGGAAGCTGCCCATCTCAGCTCATGGCTGCCTGGCACCTGTGTCCCGGGGCAGGCGTCCAAGCGCGCTGAGAGCAGGCGCGGTGCCATGGCAGCAGATGGGCACCAAGGCAGCCCCCAGCCCGCCATCCTGCCACAGCCCGGAGAGGGGGGCGGCTGCTGAGGGCAAATTTCCCAGCTGAGAATGTCAAAACAGCTGCCAGTCTGGAGTTTATACACCTATAATTAAGGGGGTATGTGATTTCTAATCCAGCTCAAACGGAGCTGGATTAATTGGCAAACCTAAAAATAGCATCCGTGACCATGTAAGGCAAGCTTTTGTGTGCAGTTTAAATTAGGAAAGTGGGCTCTGGCTGTTTGGAGCGAGCTGGGAGAGACAGCGGCATCTTCTGCCTCCAGACAGCCTGCGAGGGCCTGATCCTGCTGAGGAGCCTGCAGTGCACCTTGCCAGCCAAAAGTAACAGCCTGGAGCACCCAAAAGGAGCCGGGGCAGGAAGGCAGCATGCTCACTCCAGGGTAACATGTCCCAGGGGAGCAGGAGAATGTTCCCTTCGGGGGTGACCCCTTGGCAGCTTCAGCTGGAACTGCTCTGCTTGCCCTCCCTGCACACCAAAGACCCAACTGCTCACTGTTCCACTCAATTATGTAATTTATAAGAGTCCACAGCAAGTTTCCCTGCTCTGTTTGCGATGCCCACAGGTTTACATGACAGAAAGGGACTTTCTGAATTACTGGAGCCCCCCTAACCCCCAGGAGACACCCCCACTTTCCTACGCTGCTCCCAGCCAGCTCTGCACCAGCACAGCCAGCAGCAGCAGAACCCCTATTGACTTATGCTCTGTGATCCACTCCCATTCTCCAACACTCCTCTACCCAAAGCCAGACTGCAAGGTTAAATTGCTTTTAATTTTTGTTTAATTATCTGCAGTGGCACAACTAACTAACAGCATCGATTTGAACTTGGCACACAAAGGCAGGTTCCAAATGGCAAAGCATATTATGAGATCGAATTATTAAATGTAGCTAATGAGCAAAATAATGATGTGGTGCCAAGCTATAAAAGGTTAGACTTTAAAGTTGTCACAGTTCATGAGCAAGAAAGATTTAATCGCATTCTTAATCAAATATTTATATGATAATGTGTTTTAATCAAAATAATAGCAATTAATTTGGAAGGGAATATGTTGTACACATCCTATTCTTGCTTTATGGAGGTTTTTTGCAGTGAGGTTGCAGAGCATGTATTTCCTTATTCAATAATAAATCCCCCCCCAGTTTTAAGGTATTCCAGCTGTCCATGCCTGGGGACAAGCTGGTGGGGCAACAAACCCCAGGAGCAGTTCAAGACGTGCAGGTGCCCCTCACCCTTCACAGAGGCTCGTGCCCTCTGGGGTGCTGTCACAGGGTAGGTGCTGGGTGCTGCTCTGTCCCACCATAAAGCCAGGCAGCCCCAGCTGTGTGACACACGGGGCAGTGGGACCCACACTGGCACCCTCTGGTGAGCCAGGGCCCCTCGCTATGCCTTTGAAGCACTTACAATTCACAAATGATTTAGCTGCTACCTCTTTCCCTCTGAATCCTGCCAAACCTCCTAACTCTCCTTGGCAGCTGATGCTATTGCAATGATTTCCAGCTGTGCAAGAAGCAGCTTAAAATGGCTGCTGTGCTGGAGCACTGATCCACTCCTTCCCCCTCCTCCTTTCCTGGGCAGGGAGGCAAAGGGACCCACAGCCAGGGCTCACCCACTCCCATCCCCTCTCTGGGGCCCTGCAGCCCCTCCTGCCCTGCTTGGCAGAGTTCAGGTCTGCAGCTGGATGCTGCACATCAAGACACAGTGAGTTTTGCTTTGGGCTCTTAGTCTGGTGTGTTAAAAATACTAAAATGGGCAGTTTAAAGAAGAAGCAGCCCCCACCAACACCAGGGTTTGATTCCGAGTGCCTGCAAAGCCTGTCCTTGTCCACCTCTGATGAGACAGCACACGTGAATGCCATGAAGGAAGGGCCATGAAGGCTGAAGAGGTTGGACACGTGTAAACCTGCCACTTTGAAGAAAAGAAAAAACCTAAAACTTTGCCCAAGGACTCAAAATGAAATTTGTTTGAAATTTTAAAAAGCCCGGAGGACCATTTCTAGCAGGCACTGCAACAGCCAGAACACCATGAGAAAACACCTCTTAAGGAGTGCATTGAAGTCCTTCCAATGCAATTAGCTGAGGGAAGCATCCACACAATTCCAGTATTTCATTTAATGAAGCCTCCAAACCACCAGCATTCACTAAATGTGGGGAAAGATCTTCAAAACACAATGCCAAGGGAAACAGAGCCTACTGAAAGGGAGAATCACTCACCCAAAAATCCTCAATAAGGATATTGCATTGCTCTGTGTGTAGCTCCGATGAAGCTTTTGAAAAGGAGGAATGAGGCAAGGGCTGTCAGGACTGCAGTGACCTCCCAGCCAGCTCATTCAGAACAGCCACAAACTGCCCACACAGCTCGGCTGTCCTGTGGTGCCCATGGGTAGGGGCACACGGAGCAGCCGGTGCAAGGGGCACTGCTGGAAGCAGGTACCTGGGGCTCACAAGGCAAGCACAGCACCATTCAGTAGTTGGCCTTTGCAGTAGTGGGTCATTCTTGGAGCCACACAGCTGCTGGGAATTCAATCAGAAACACCATGACAGTGTCAAAACACTGGCCCTGCCTCTGGGCCCTTGGCACACACCTCCATGTACACACAGCCCAGGATTTCCTCTCCTCCTCCACTCAGCCTCCTGTGCTGGGTGAATACATATGCACTTTTCCCAGCCTGACTTTTTAACACTTCATCAGAAAGCTGGAATTTTGTTTCATTTTTTTTTAACTGCTAAGTTTACCATTCCTGTTGGAGTCAAGATGAAAAGCTTTCAATGAGCCACCTTTGATTGGAATCACTTCAGTTTGTCCAGATGTTTCCCAATTACTTATCTGTCAAAACTTTTTTCTTTTTCTAATGCACAGACATTTCCTCTAAGTGAGAAATAGTGTAAGGTTCTTGTTTAGTGTCTTTGCCTGGGTGAAATAAGCCAGGCTAAGCTTCATCATCAAGGATGGATTTTATGCTTGAACATGCAACTTAACATCAAAAACTCGATCTTTTTTATTATTCAGCACAGCCTTTTTAGACCAACTTCAGGAGGAGCCAAATGGCACATCATAACTTGGGATTTAAAACTTTCATTTGTAAAGCTAGATCTGAGTCATGCAGCTCTCCTGAGCTCAAGATGGTTTTGTGTAATAACTCAGGGCCAGAATCTGCCACCATTACTCACATCAGGGGAGGCTTACTTACATGAACAGACTTATTGAGCTAGTGCTACTTGGGGTGAGTAATGGTTACAGAATCAGGTCTAATCCTTCTCCCATCAGAAAAATATTCCTCCGATTTGAGTCAGTCGCTGGGTCCTGCAAGGATGTCCTGTCCGTGACTCATGCAGCAGTTACATTGGAGCTAGAAAGACAAAGGAGGAAACCTTAAAGACTTTAATTCCCCAAAGTGACCACCACTGGCAGCACGAGCCTGCCTGGCAGGGAGCAGTGAGCTGATCTAACGAGGCAGATGTCGTTACGTGTCAGTCATTTGAGACATTCAGCATCGATTTGCTATTTGGCTGCTGTCGAAGATCTTTTACTTCAGGTAAGCATCCCAAGGACCCTGAAGCTACTGCAAAAAGGAAGGGGAAAACCAGCAGAACTGAGCCCTGAATGGCTCCGTGGGTGTTTTAAAGGTTTTGTTCTCTTCCTTCTCCATGAAGAGAAAACAAAAATCCAGTGCCTGTCAAAGTGTCCACGGATAATACACCCATACACCAGACGGGGACTGAATTAACTAAAAATAAATCCATATAACAATTTTTCAATAGCTTTAGCTGTCTTCAAAGCCAAGTAGCATTCTTTAATGAAAGCAGGATCACGCCAGCAAAGCTTTAAGAGTTTTAAGTTATTTGATAGCTAGTTATTTGTCTTCAAAAGAGACTAAGTAAACCTCTGCCTGTAGCCTTCATCACTCCACCAGAAATGCTTTGTCAGTGTATTTGTGACAAATTAATTATAGCGATAGAAAATCTCAGTAGAAATGAATATCCAAAAAAAATTTTTTTAGGCTGTTGACTTCAGGGAATGCACTTCTGCCTCTAAAGCTGTGTGTTTTCCTCATTAGCTCTCTCCCTCCCCCAGTTCTTTTCAGAAACTTTCAGAAGTGATTAGAGGTGGTTTTATTCAGCTCGCCTGGGGAATGGCATTAGCAGTGGAACAAACCAATGATGTTAGAGACTTGCTGGCAACAAGAACTGGCCCATCAGCAAACTTCTCAGAGAAAACATCCTCAAGTGACTGTATCAGGCCTGACTACCTGATACAAATATGCAGCAAGATGCTTGCATGGGGCTCTCTCAGAAAGCTTTAACACTGAAGGTTCCTGTTATCACAGCTTCAGGGAGACACAGGAGCACAGCTCAGCAGTTTCATCTTCTAATAGATAGGGCCTGATCCTGCAAACAGAAGAAAGAGCAGAGCTGGGGCAGACCACAGGTAACTCTAACTTACCAGAAAGAGATATGTGGCTCTTGGTCCTTGCAAAGGCTCTGGCGAAGCAGAGGACTCCTGTTTGTCTCTTGCTCTAGTTATAGTCTGTAAATTGCAGATCTTTCTCCTTGTGGGCAAAAGTCATTTTAAGGAACACAATTCCTCTTTGTGAATCTCATTAAGGCTGCCAAAAGCAGGAGGCCATCGCTGCCCATCACACCCCACACCTCCAAATCATCCTCCTTACTTTCATCCCATGGTCACCCTGGTCCTGTTCCAGTGCTTACACAGCTTAGTCCTGCATGAAGCACTGAAATATTGCCTGGAAAGTTCCAGAGTCTTTTCCTGACAGGTTGCTTTGGCCAGACAACAGGAATAGACACAAATAAAGCTTCTCCTAAGGTGCATGACCCAGCTCATGAAGTTTCCATGACCCACATCCCCATAAGGAGCCGTGTTCCTGGCTCTGACACAGGAACCAGGCAGAGATCCTCCTCCCCAACCTCACCTCCCTCCAACAACTCAATTAGTGGCTCTGCCTCATTAGTGTCCTATACTTAATT
Organism: Aegotheles bennettii; assembly: GCA_013398125.1. Lineage (NCBI taxonomy): Eukaryota > Metazoa > Chordata > Aves > Caprimulgiformes > Aegothelidae > Aegotheles > Aegotheles bennettii. Next base: position 911,862 of record VZRW01009362.1, on the reverse strand, counting down.
AACAAGGTGAATTAATAAGTAGCCTGTGCTGCTTAATTAATAATTAATTAATTTTTGGTTAATAAGGACATCAGGAACTAGTTCATAAGGGAATGATTTAAATAGATTAAGGTGAAATAAGGCTCTAAGGAGATCTTAGTATCTAAGGAGACCTACTCTGGACCAACCAACCAAAATTTGCTGGGGCTGAACAAGAGACCCCATGAAACCCCTGCCCATGGTCCTTGAGCACAAGGGAGGTGCGAGTGGAGCCAGTGGTCTGGGTTCCAAGAGGAAACACTGTTCCTTTGGGCCCAGGCATTGCTCAACTCAACCATACCCCACTCAATGTTGCCCACAGTTTGACAACATACAAGATTTGGCATTTATCAGTAGTAAAGCGTGAAGAAGTACGTTGATGTTTCCTTCTCATTTTGATAGAGAAAATGTCTTGTTTCCATATTAATATTGATCTCAAGGTGTACATACATATATATACATACACACACTGCATTAAAAACACTCGTATTATCATATAACATTTCAGATTTAGCTGAACAGAAGCAGTTGATTTTTCCTGATAGCATTGGCTTGAAATTTTCCATCCACAAAGCATTTTGAAATCCCAAACAAAAGAAAAATCAGAGTTGTTATTTCCCACACAACAGATGCAGTGCAGCAATCTCTAGGAAAATGAATTTTTAGTTTAGTTTTGCTTATGATGACTTCTGCTTATGGCTGGTTTCAAAGAAGATATTGACTGCAGCAACAAAACACCTTTGCAGGGAGATAATTACCATTATTTTCAATTATAATGTTGTCATTTCCAATCTAAGTATTTCAAGACTGGAAAACACAAACATTACTGTTATTGCCACATTGATAAATTATTTTATTGGTCTATTGCAAGAACAATAATTAATGATGCTCAGTTTTGTTGCAAAATTTATTGGACATCCTGAAATAAAACACAACATAAATTTATTACTGGCAATCACAGCAAGGAGGAGGCTGGGAGGTCAAGGTACTTATTGACAAAACACTCCAGACACAGAATATGTAAGCAAAATTGAACTGGAAATTCAGCTTCCTAGTAGAGATATGAGATGGTATCACACTACTTTATACAGTGGAAATCAGTGCTCCTCACAGCTCTTTAGGTCTTTCTGGTACCTAGTGTTTCTCTGATGTCTCGGACTGTCATTTGCCCAGGTGTCAATAGGAAGGAGATGAAAGCACGTGCAACTTATCTGATGACATGAGGAAGTTCTAGTTCATTTCAGAGTCCTTTTTCTGACATAAAACTGTATTTTCAAAATGTCTCATCCCTATATAAAGCGAAAAACACACATGATTCCTCAGACTTCACCCTGGTTTACAAAGGGTAGAAAGAGGAGCTCAGAGGTTTTTCCCCATTTCCTCTCACCTGCTGCCCTCTTCCCTGCCACAACACAGGCAGCTCATACCCAGCCTCCCACTCCTGACCATAAAGGTTAAAGATAAATCCAGCAATAACCATTAGCATCAGTAACTCAAGAAAAGCATTAGAAAACTGAAGAGTAGTCAGTGGTGTCTAACTTATAGAGAACTGGGAGCGAAATTTTTGTTGGCTAGTTGAAAGTATTGATAATCAAAGAGACAAAGTTCCTGTAAGTGTTACCCAACACCTGATGTAACAAAAAATATGAAATCTCAGAACAATCTGCTGCACAGACATTAAAAGTTTGCTTTTTGCTTGATCAGAATTCAAGACTCTTTCTCTGCAGTTTGTATAACATGGATTGACATCCTTCTGCATTGTCTTTCCAACAAACCGCCCCTAAAGCCCTCTGAGGTCTCTTTATGTAGAAACACAGGCAATAATTTTGCCTGAGAAACAACATGAAGGTTAGTGACTCCCAGAGCTTGTCAATACAGCACAGACTCTGTTCCAGGAGATCCAGGTCATGGTGTACTAGTGTTCTACTGGCTTGAAATCATTCAGGATTGACAACACTTTTTATAGGGATAATAACTCAGTTACCATCTAATGAGCTCCATGTGACTAAGATGTAGCACGTGAATCATAGAATTGTTTTGGTTGGAAAAGACCTCTAGGATCATCAAGTCCAACTCTTAACCTAGCACTGCCAAGTCCACCACTAAACCTTGTCACTAAGCACCAGATGTCTTCCATCACATTCAAAATATATGAGAAAGATCTGTGAAGCTCCTTGCTCAAGGCTTCTAGCAGCCCAGTAGCAAAGCAGGTGTGCAGCCTATCTGACAGGACATTTGTAATGTAGACTCTGCTCTGATGGCTGTGGCTCTGCAGAGCCCAAAGGGTTCCTGAGCCTCTTCTGCAGATCCCTCAGGATGCTTAAGGCAAAACTCATCAAGTGCTGGATGGGATTTGTGCTTTAGCCAAGTTTCAGCTCTGTGCTACACCAAGCAAGAAAGGATGGGAAGAAAGAAGAGAAAGAAAGAGTCATTTGACTTCATCCCCACTGGACTTCAAATAATTAAGACAACCAATTGAGATGAAGGACTTGTCTAGTCAGCAGCATGGTTCTGGTCTTAGGAACAAAAGCTTGCTCCCAAATGCTTCCCACAGTCAATGCTGTAGCTACAACTTGAAAGGTTTTTGAAGTATTTACCAGTTGCTGTATCTGTCACCTGGCATGGAAATTCCCACTCTGTCATCTGCACAAATCCACTTGTATTTCTCAGCTTGCTTTACCTGCTTTTCATTACATAGCATGTAGAACAGTGTGGGCTTCTGGATTTGCAATGCAAACCTCAGTAGCAATTTGGATGGCCTTTGGGGCAGTTTTGACTGTTCTCAGATAGTCCAAAATCCAACAGTGATGCTAAAGAAAAGCAAAAAGCTGCCTACCCCTCAAGGCACCTTAATATTTAATATTGCAGACAGAGATTCCTCCATTTCCTAACCACCCTCATGCTGAGGCACAAAGTGGAGAGTATGCACCACTCCCACCCCTCTGAGCAGCTGGCAATTGCAAACACGACTACAAATTCCTGTCCAGTGAAAACTGCATTTACTCATCCAAAACAAATCCACATACATCACTATTGCCAAAGGCTATGGGTCCTATTTTGGACCACACTGATTCATATCCCTCTTAGATGCCTTGCCAGAAGACTGGGCTTGCTGGGGATGACTGGCTCTGGCCTTGCAAAGACACAGGCTGACTTCATTTCAAAGAGCAAGCAGGGAATTTTGCACATGTCCAGGAGGGAAGCCCTGAGCCTCTTGGCTGGTGCTGCCCCAGGAGAAGGCCCAGAGATGCAGCTCCATCTCCCACCAGTAACCTGCTCAGACAGGTCAGCACCATCATGGCTAACAACAAATCAGCACTACCATGTGAAAACAAACCAGGAAAGGAAAGGACAGCACCAAAGCTAGGGACACACAGAAGACCCTATCCTATCTCTCATAGCTGAGCTCTGTCTGTTCCCTGTGGGAGGAGATGGATCTGTTTGGATCTGCCAGCTCTTCCCCAGCAGCTGGATTTCATGTGATCAACACCAGGAACTTCTGCTAGTGACTCTCTGGATCAACACAATGGCCCCTCTGAGGCTAGAGTCCCTGGAGACTGGTGCCTTTGGCCCAGACATGGTGTGTTTTACCCAAACTCAACCCCCCACTGCTGCAGCAGGGCATGCAATAAACCCTGCAGACTGATTTTTAACCTTCTTGTTCTTCCCAGGCCTGTCTTGACACTTTTCCTCCCTCTTATTTTTCATGAATTCCAGGCCAGCAAGGAGGAAGAGAGAGTTCAGTGCATCTGTTCACCACTAACATTGACAAACAGCAGAGAAAAGCTTTTCTAACCTGAAATGTATTGGCATATCTAACCAAAACCCACTTGATTTCCCCTGGAAAGCAAAAGCTGTGAAAGGCCATCATTAGCAGGTTGCCCTTGCATGTGAAGTAATTGAATAAGGAAATGGGAAATGTGAGGCAAGAGAGCTTAGCTGTCATTTTACAAAAACAATTAAATGCATGAAATGTATCTTAATGATATAATTAAGGCAAAATTCCAATCTGCCATTACTAGTAGCATGAATTATTGCAGGCACATTACATTTACTATTGCTGAAATAATGAAGTCCTTTGTTATGCAACTTCATTAACAAAAAAACTCCCATCAAACAACAAACCACTAGAAAACCCCACCTCAGATTTTCTGCTCCTCAAGAGAAGCTCTAATGCAAAATACTTTTGAACAAACCTTGATTACCTTTATCTGTTCAGGCTGATAGTAAGAGAGGTCAAAACAATACAGGGAAACTACTGTAAAATACTGCTGGGACCTTGCCATTGATCAGCCCTCCAAGCTCAAAACTGCTTTAGGTACTGGGACAAATGGTGGAATTGCCAGTCTCAAAGGTGTGAAAATATCAAATATACCTCTCCAACCAAGGGAGGAAGCCATCAATAACATTTTCCTATGAGTACATGAATTTGGGACTATAAGCAACCTTAATAGGCATGGAGGCCTGTTTATAGTTATTCTCAACACTTAATTCAGCCAAAGAAACAAAAGTTAGAAAAACTAACCAGACAGCCATGCAACTCCTAGGTGATAACCAGCAGAGGACAAGCAAACACATCAGTTGAATGATTACATGATATCTGCTGAAAGAGGGGGATTTTCAATTATGTGCAGTTGATTTTCTACATGTGTATCTCCCATTATGCAAGGAAAAAGAAGAATCAATTAGCAAGAGTCATTTGTTTCCAAACACATTGATTGGAGAGAAACATTAGTTCAGAAACATTAATTTCTGGACAAATGTTTACAATTAAAATGCAATTTTGATTCCACTCGAGTCCTGTACTGCCACCCTGTATCTCAGCCAGACCTGGAGAAGAAACAAGAGTCTCCAGGAAAGGCAGATCAGTGGTTGCAGTGGTGGGGAAGTGCCACCCACTGGTTTGCTGTGAGGACATCGAGATGCATCAAAGGACAGGGCTGGGCCATTTCTGTAGCTGAACCTTGTCCCTCAAGTCATTAACAAGTCCTGATTAATGGGAATCCAGAAGCAGAGAGGACGACAGCACATACAGATAGCACATGGGGATGGAGGACAACGTGATGCAGTCTCCAAAGTTTTGGGGTTTTTTTTTCTGTGTAGGACTGATAATGCAGAACTTTTTTTAAAAGCAATATGTACAAAAAAATTTGTGTTGTTTGCCCAAGTCCTAAAGTCAGTCCAGGAGCTGAAGATCAAGACAGAAAGTGAGAAATGAGCACAGTCTGGAGGTGTCAGAAGCCCCCACGAATGGGCAGCACATGCAGAAACCGTGACTCGTGGCTGCACTTTTACTCACACATGGCGCTGAAAGCCAGAGCAGGAAAGCAAAAGCAATGCTTTTCCCATAAACCGAAAGAGAAAAGACAAAGCCTGTTTTCCAAACTCACAGTTGGTTCAGCAATTACTCACAACTGGCTACATTTGGTCATGACTCAGTCTGAGAAGATCTTGGTTCAGGGCAGAAACCTCACCGAGGAATAGGGCATCTTCTGACAAACTGGAAGAGCTGAGTAAACTTGAACAATTTTTTTTAATTTAGCCTACTTCCTTAAAGCTTTGCTTCATACTGTGCTTTTCCACACCACAAGGAGTCTCAATTATATTCCTTAATACTGTCCCTTTGTTCTCCAACACAGCTACTCAAACACCACGCACCCTGGAATGGCAGAGTTTCCTTTGAAGCATCGCCAGGGTACAGACAGCAGTGACCACATCCTTGTGCACACGTAAGGAGCAAGTGTGCTGAAGACACCTCACCTTCCTCAGTATCTGCTGCACGTAAAGTACCTGCCTGCATCACCTTTTGTAGGGGTTTTCCGCAGTAAAATTTGCTGTTCTGCCACAGGTTACTCATTGGATCCAAACTCTCAGCAGCAGGGTGCAAGTGCACGCAGGCACTGTGCAAATTTACAGAATTTTTTTATATAAATAGTTTATTTAGGCATTTACAGTAAACTCTGGCCTGGAGAGTGTAAATAGAGTTCCAGTTTCATGCCACTCTTACCACGTTACTGTAAATCTAGTCCTATTTAGTAGTTTTTTCCTTCAAGTGCAGGAATTACGCACCCAGCTGACCTTGCACTGGCACAGGAGGAAAGGAAGCTTTCCAGACCTCCTGTTTGCAAAGCAATAAAACGTAACAGGGCTCAGAGATCAGAGGGAAAATAAACAGATCCTCTCACTCACCTTCCTCCACTCCCCTTTTTTCCATCCCTAGCTTATTTGTAGCTTCAGCTCTTCCATACCCACGGGAGGGCTGCCCCAGGAGCAGGGACGCAGGGCACCAGGGCCAGGCTCTTGGGGAACCTCCAGGTTTCCTCCTCAGAACAGAAAATAGACAGACCTGCCCAGCAGAACAGAGAGAATGAACAACTCGCAAGAGGAAAACCGAGATTGGAAAAAGAAAGCAGTGGGGCCCATCAGAGTTGTGAATCATTTGGTTTTTAACCTGATTCTGCTTATCTGAACCTTGCAGAGCCTTGGTTTGAGATTCAAGGAAAAAAAATAAATCTGTCTCTGTGCACTGTGGTGGATGAGTATATCAGTAAAGTTTTCTGGAGTGAACATGTGCTTGCAGCTCATCATCTTCCAGAGAAAGTCATTGGTGTGCACTCACCCCAACCCAGCTCCCTCCTCACACTCGCACCAGCTCTGCTGACTATCCCAAACCTACACAGACTCTCCTCAAAACACCACAAAGCACCCCAAAGGGGTTGGTCTTGCATGACTGCATGCTTGCATGACAGTTTTAGAGCTCCTAAAGTGTTTTGGGTGCCTAATTTTTACCCATCTTAATGGGCCCAAGCTCTAAAATGCTGTAAACACCTCTTGCAAAAAGGCAGCTGGCTGAAGATACATTGAAGGTATTAACTCAATGTTACAATATGGGAGAAGGAGCCATGGCCACAGACCATCGCATGTTAGTCACACAAACAGGACACAGCAAGGCAAACTGAGAATACCTGTGACATTACAGTGACTGCCTGGGACTCACAGCCACTGCCACGTCCTGCTGGTAAGAGCTGAGCTGCCATGGTCCCCAGGATGGCACAGCCATTCCCTTCCCTGGGTCAGGTGTATCCATCTTAAATGTATTTTGAAGTATCACAGTAGCTTCTGCAGCATTGGAACACAAGATACGATACCCATGCCAAACTTCTAATGCAGCAAAAGCCACCTTTTCCTCATCATTTATGCCTTGAAAAGAGTGAGGCCACAGCAGAGAGGAGAAGTCAGGAGCCTGGTGCCAAGCCTTGGTGCAGTGCATTGCTTGGTGAGCAATGAGATGGAGCTGCTTCATGCTTAAATCTCCAGTCTCCTTTTTAAAACCAGGCTGCTTATTAGCAATGCACATCAACACCAAAGCAATAGCTTTGTACTTCAGAGTTACTGTCTTAATCAAATGCAACTTCACAGAGCCACGTTGATCTAATTGATCAGTGTCCAGGTTCCCTGCCTTTGCAAGAGATAAATGCTCTGAGGAGCTGCATTTTGACTGGCATCCAAAACTCACCACTGGCTGCTGTGATTGTGATTTATAGCTGCTGCTAACAATCAATCTCAAGGCAACTGTGTGCATTTGAACTGAGAGTCAGGACTGCACGAGGGGAGGGAACTAACAATTAATGAATCCTGACCAGCAGTCAACGCTCTCCCACATTTCTGCATTGCAAAACCCATGTCAAGTACACTGCATAGAGTGCTTCATGCCACCTCTCCTCTAGTCCAGAGCCACCAGCCTGGTCAGCCAGAGCTCTAAGTGTCATTTATGCACCTTTTAATCTCACCTGACAACAGGCTTCCCACATGCAGAGCCAGGGAGGAAGCTGGTGAGCAGTGTAGCCACCAACCCAACCTGCTGGGCAACCCAGCAGCCCAAGGATGCTCTCCAGCAGGCATCAAGACCCACTCACACAGGGAGCAGCAGGTCACCCTTCCTTTGGGAGTGGGCAACAAGGGATGAGGCCCCAGAGCTGTGGTGGTCAATGCACTTTCAGCCACAGCAGAAGAAAAATCTCCAGGACACCCTGAAGCCCAGTTTTGGGTACCCTAAAAAAAAATGCCATAAGTCTCAATCTCACCTCAAAATGAGTGAGCTCTGAAGTGGCTGCTCTTTCAAGAGTCTTGCCTTTCCTTTGCATCACCTGGGCAGCTTCAGAAACCTGGAGCATCACTGAACAAAACCCCATCCCCATCTCATGCAGCTGCAAAGGGTGATCAGGAAACACCCTCTTCAAAAACCTCCTCTAGCTGCTACTCAGCAGAAGAACAGAGAAAGCCCCACAGCCAGCCACCACCCTCCCTTAAATTTGCCTCCTGGGCCATGGCAGGATTGTGCCCACCTGGGCCAAAGACCCCAGCTGGGCCAGCTGCCCTGCCTGCCCCTGCCTGCCCCTGCCTGCCCCTGCCTGCCCCTGCCTGGCTGCTCACTGAGCAAACCCCATCAATCTTCCTGCACTGGGTTCAAAGGAGAGGGGTGAGCTGTCAGCAGGGCTCCTCTGCGAAAGGGGAAGAGGGAGGGGAAACAGTTTTGACCCCATCAGACCTCAAATGAAGTGAATCTTGAGCAGTGCTTTTCCAGCCTGACCATGTCTAGGAGCACAGGGCAGGAATTATTTCCACTTTTCTCCTGTCCTGTCTTTTGCTTTTGCTACCAGCACTGTTACACAGCCCTGTTTTATGTCAAAGTGGTGTGAATTTCTAGGCTTTTTTTTTAAAGGAGGGGAAAAAAAAGGCTAGCAAGTGTTTGGAGTAAAATCCCATTACGTGCAGGATAATCAACAGCAAGGGTTCCTGTGGAGCACATTTCTTTCTTAATAAATCTCAGCATAACCCATCACTGCCACACTCACCATGAGGGAGAATTTCTGTTTCCAGCCACCTCACTTGGGGGTTTCTGTCCCTGACCAAGGCTTCCCTTCCCTGATGGTGAAGCTGGCAGCATGGAGAAAAAAACCTGCAATAAATCAACCCGAGGAAAACGCAGCGTGAGCAGGTTAAAGAGCCAGAGGCTGACTCCAAGTTTCACACCTTCCCCACCTCAAAGCACCCAGAGTCATCTCCATCTTTACTGGGAGGGGATCACTGGCACCTGGACTGGAGCTGAACAAGCCCTGGAGGCGGGGGGGTTGCTTCATGTTCTCCATGAGCAAAAGCAGATTCCAGGCGGGTGCAGGCAGTGACACGCTGTGAGATGCCACCGAGACTGCATGGGAAATGAATCATCTGCCGGGATGGGCAGGAGCAGGGACCAACATGGCACAGGGGAGGCACTGGCAGGTGGAGGGGAAGAGTAGGGTTAGGATAAGTAGATAAAATATGGAGACAAAAAGAAGAAAAATACTAAAGCTGCTGTGAAGTTCAGCTACTTTGAAGTTGGAATTTACACCTTGCAGTGAGCACAGGCAGGGAGGGCCAGGAGAGCTGCAAAAAGGGTCTCGATGCTGGAAGCACAGGGGAAAGCTGAGTCTGATTTTTTAAGTCCTATTCAATTTGCAGCACAGAATTCTGTTTAAAATCAAAGGCTTTGACACTTGTGGTTTCCAAAAGTCACAGAATTGTTTCTTCCACTGAGTAGCGGAAAAAAAGAAAGGGTTAAAAATAATCTTTTGCCACTCAGCCATGCTGCAGTGTCCCCAGATCACCTCATTAGCTGTGGAAAGGTAACTTAGTAACAATATTTCTCTGCCCATTCCCACGCACTGCTCTGGTTGAACTTGGCTTTTTATAAATAAATAAATAAATAAATTCCCCTTTGGAAAATGTGGTTTCAGCTGCGTTTCCATTTTCTGTGGGAAGATGTTGGTTTCAGCCATGAATCCAAAAATGAAAGACATAATTTCAAAACAGTGATTCCAACCACCCCCTGCCCTTTCCCCCACCTCACCACGCCTGGAGCAAGGTGGATGTTTCCCACTTGGATCTTTGTGATCCTGAGGTTGGGGCAGAGGCATTGCCCCCCTTTCAGAAATGTGTTCTCTTGGTGTTTCTTTGCATGTGGGATGGGAAAGCGGGTTTGGAGCTGCTCGAGCCAATGCCGGGGCCATTGGCATCCCATCATGGTCACTGAGCCCCCCCGTCCCATCCAAGCTGTGACATCCCCCTGGGTTTTCACCTTGTTTCTTCCTGTTGGACCCGATCCCACAAGACTCCAGTGTGCAGTGTTATGCACTGAGTAAGTCGCTTGAATTTTTATCTGTCTTATTCATAGCACATAAAATGAGACATCTGTGTCTTTTGGGGATGGGGCCTCGGTTTCCGTGAGCTGTGTCAGCTCCTGCAGAGCTCCCACCGTTCCCAAGGTCAATCTCAGCCATGCTCACACGTGCATGCCAGCTGAGGCAGGAGCAGGGATGGTGAAAATTGCAACGAAGACAAAACTCACATCTTCATTACCTGCTTGGACACACCTAACAGGGGAGTTGCTTGTTTGAGTCCATGTGCTCAGGCTGAAATGCAGAGTTACCTTCCTAAATGCTATCCTGAAGCACAGCCCCCCAGAAGCTGCCTCTGGCCTCCTTACAAGCTGCTTGTGCTGCTAAGGCCCCATCCCAAAGGGAAACCAGAAACCCAGCCCTGGAGAGCCCGGCTCCAGGACAGTGCATCACTCCTAGGTGTAAATGGCCCAGAAGTTTTAGTTCCCAACACTAATGTGTAAGTTGGTCAGTCACTAAAATGGAGCAAGCAGGGTTCTGCTGATTTAAAACATGATTTAGAGGAAAAAAGGCTTCCTGCCTACCAGCTGGTGGTTTGTAAAGGGACTGGAAGGCACCGAACGCTGGCAGCACAGAGCAGTACTGCACAGTGCACTCCAACAGATCATCTCAAGTGCTCTGCGATGCCTGGAGAAGCCCACTTGTACCTCCAAATTATCACTCACAGATCCATCCTGGAGCCCACACTGCTGGGGTCAGTGTCCTACAGTCTGAAACAGCAATGAGAGCAACTTGCCCATAGTGCTACTCATGAACCTTGTCTGGATGGCAGTGCCCTCTCCCTCGAAGTGATCCCCCAGCTCTTTGGGAACCTCTGGCTCCCCCAGAGCATGGGGATGGTGCCAGGCTTGGAGCCTCACTGCTCACTGGGACCCCAAGAGCTGGCAGGGCCAGTCACCTGCCAACACCCCCTCAGCCATGTTACAGCTGCTGATGCTGGGGTATGCTGTGTAATCTGGGTCTGAAGGTAGCAGGGCTCCAAACTGGACTTGGTCAGGTGTTTGGCCCATCAGGGCCTGTGGTCAGTCACTGGTGAGCATTCCCTGAAGCCAGAAGAGCCCTGACGACAAGCCAGCAATGGCATGGTCTTAAAAGCAGCCAATTGCTTACCATGGGGAAAAATTAAAATGTTCCAACCCAGAGCATCTGCTTTCCAGTACTGTATCACCCTGCATCATCTTTGTCCACGGAGGACACCAGGAATCCCACAAATAAACCGCAACTGGGAGGCGAGTGGCACAGTTCCAAGATCAGAGCCAGAGGGTTGGATTCCTGGGCTACAATTAAGCTGATTTCAGCCATTACTAGGGATATTTTCCCAACTGGCCATCGGCCTGGGGCTGTGTTGCAAGTAACTGGCTGTGCAGAGCATCCAGGTGTCTCACTGAACTCCACAGGAGCTCCTTGTGCACACACCTCCCCCAAATTAAAGCCAAGTGTCCACCACTTGGTCATCCAAATCTTGTGAAAGACAGGGGCCACTTCCCAAAATGCTGCTACGTTAATGGGAGGTTTGCAATCAGTCAGAGAGAACCGAGGGCTTCGGCAGAGCTGGCAGCCTTCAGGCGAAGCCCAGGGATTAATTACCACACGCTGCTTAGTCCCAGGAGGGAACCCAAGGTCTGGGTGAGTCTGCATTACATCCTTCAGAAACACAAAAAGAAAACCCCTTGCAAACAATTAAGTTTTCAATCATTTTAATGTGATCACTGCGATTTGACCACAGTCTCAGAAAGGAAAAAGTCACACAAATTATCTGTGCTTAGGGTTTGAGTCAATCGACACAGTTCTTGCTGATTGACGGTTATTCAAGTTAAGACCTTCTGACCATCAGTGATGTCCTTGGCTGAAAGGCAGGATCGCAAGTGTTGGACATATTGGTGCAAACCAGGAATGCTTCTTCTGGGATTAAAGCTGCAACACCTGATCTACTCAAAAGAAAACAGAATTGTACACGCACACACGGACCGAGCATGCAAATACACCGGGAACCAGCTACAGCTTCATGGGAAAAACCACACCGTGGCAATACAGAGGTTGGCCTGTTACTCACAAGGCTGCTTAACAAGGGGGAAACCCATACAAATACCAAAAACTGAGAATATTCATTTTCCAAGATTCAAAAAGAAAACAGGAACAGCTTCTGAAATTGCATTGTGTTGGCAAACTCTGATTTTTGGGTAACAAAGCAAAAGGTGAAGGCAAATTTTCCAAAGTATTGTAAAATTTATTGTATAAGTATTGCAGCTTTTAGAATGACATATAATTGCCACTATCGGTTACTGTTACACAATAAGCATTTACAACAGATTTTTGTAAATTGGCATCAGAGTACATATTCATACTAAAACAGCAAAATATAGATAAGTACTGCATTGCATGTGCTGTCAATAGTTTACATAGGTTTAAACTTGAACAGAACTCAGGATACAGGACCGCCTATAACAAACTCCAAAGCCGAAGCAATGCAACTGGAAGTTTAAGAAAATATTAATACAATGAAACGTGTCTATAAGGCAGGCAAATTAGGACTTTAATGTTGTCCTTCATGAGCTTCTATAGTACAGCAAAAATTTGAAGCACGGTTTCTGGAAAACTTTGTTTTTTGTAGCTTTGTGTTGTACATAGAAAATCTCTGAGTGAAACAGAGACAGAAGAGATTAAAAATTCATTCTGTTCTCGCCTAGCACTGTTAATGCTACACATCTGGATTCAGACTTTTCCCGATACTTAGTAAAAATGTTGGGCTTTTATTTCTTTATTTTTAAATATAGCAGTTAGTGCAATTTTATAGTTCGATACACATACAAAACGGTGATTCTCCAGAAAGCAATTGGATTTCCTTTATACCCCCACTTTAGATAGAATGAATTCTGTAACACTCATGGAAACAATGCACTAGATTAGTAAAGCTGAATCTTCAAACTGGTGAAATTGAGGGTTGTGAAGGGAACATGAGTTTTACCAATGTCAGCCCCAAATGAAACCCATCCTTCCTCACCATCCTGATCGACAAAGCCACGTTCCCATTCCAGGCCATTAAGATCTGGGGGCACTTTAAGGATGCTCTTTGCCGTACTGAGCTAAGAAACTCTGCAAGATTAACAACCTCTTTTAAAGCTAACGTGACTCTTAAAACTTTGAGCAAAAAGGCAGGCTAGGACAAGAGGTTGCTAAGCATTAGCAATGCCTTGTTTCTTCTGTACTTGTTTAAAAATAAATCATTCTTAAAGGGCCTGAATCTCACTGCTGGCAGCTGCAAGATGCTAGAGACTCCTCCGGAGCAGGACCACAGCCCAGCTTCCAGTACAGTTCTCTCCTGAGCTGCCAGAAGGAAATGAGGAGAAACATCAGCAAGGGTGTGCAAAGCAACTTCTCTGCCTTGGTGGCAACACGGGACGTGGGAATTGGGAAGAAATGGACCCCAAGGCAAAAAGTAACATTAAATAGTAATAATAATAACAACAACAATAATAATAATAAAAGAACAGACCATTACTTCTAAACACTCATTCAGAACTTGGAGCTGATCTGGGCCCCAGATCTGGTATCTGCACTCGAACTACACAATTCTCAGGACCACAAAGCAGAGGAACAGACAGAAGAAAGACAAAAGGTGACAACTTGGCTCTGTCAAGGTGGACTCAAGTTGCACCCACTGCCTGGGACCTGGGGCTCCCCCCCCACTGGGGCTGCAGCCACCCCCCGGGGACCCGCACCGGCAGTGGGAAAGGTGGCAGCTTGGTTTCTGTCTGTGCATGGCATGGACTGAAAGGCATCATTCCCTATAGGAATTTGGTGTTGATGAGCCACCCTGTTTCACACTCATTAAATTCCCCAAACTAGAGAAAGAGGTAAATGAAACTGGAACCTGGAACTCAACAAACTGATCACTCAACTGCAGTTGCTTGGGATGATGCTCGAGAAATATAAGCTCACACTGGGAATGGACTGGGGAGAGAGAAACAAAACAGGGGGAAAAAGCCAACAGAGACTCGGTTGAAATTTTGAGGACTTCAAAGCATGGAAGTTGGGTTTAATTGCACTGCATTTTTACACCCTCTCCCACTACCCCTCTGCACCTTTCCAGACCCTACCCACCTCCCTGTCCTCTCCACGGGCTTTGGTGGCCAGGTGACACCACACAAGACAATCCTGGTACTTAACAACCTCCAGTTCCCACAACACCTCCTTATTTCCTGCTCAGTTTTAGATGTATGATGCAATATTCCACCCAAAACCTGCTGAGGTAACCAGTTTTTTGTAGCAAACAAACTAGTTCAGAAAAAAACCCCCCCCCCCCCCAAAAAAAAAATAATAAAAAAATACAACAAACAACCCCAAACAAACGAAACAAAACCACAAAACAACCCCAACACTATTCACGCGTTTTGGCTCAAGAGGGCAGTAGATATTATATTTCGGTTTCTCTTTTGGTTGGTATCTCGTTTACAATATCCACCACAGTTTCCTACCTCCCCGGGGTAGGATAATGTGCATAAATGTGTTCAAGTTCCCTTACAAACAGTCGGAGCAGAGCAGCAGCCGCGGGAGCAGCCGGCGTGGCCAGGCACAGGGAGCTGCTCCGGGGAGCAGCCAGCGCTGCCGGGACAGAAGGGACTGGAAAACTGAATGCAAGGCCCAAAGGAGCAAGAGACCAGACGCTGGTTACTTGTGACACTAACGATGATTTTGTTTTCCTCTCTTTAAAAAGGGAGGGTTACTGTTTCTTTAATAAGGCACTAAATAGACATGTTACATAAAGGAAAGATACACTTTAAAAACTTGTATAAATTCATCACTTTTGTACCTTTCATGACAAACTAGATTCATTCCTTTGCATTACTTATTTTTTTTGTTGCTTCTTTTTTTTTTAGGTCACCAAAATTTATGTTACACGACTGTAAAGCTATGAAGATTTAAAGAGCTGTGGAAAAGCAGTTTGAAATAGTGAGAAGGTACAGGACTCTACTTCTAGGCAAAAAATAAAAAGCAAAAAATAATGATCAAACTTCAAGTTCAGCTATTCATTGTCTTTAAAATATATATAAATATTGTTCAAATGGTCAGAACTTCAAAACCGTTCTCATGGTTATTATTTTTTTTTTCAAGTAATAGAAAAGTTGCTTAAAAACAATAGTTATTGCCTTTATATCTTTCATTTATGTCACTCTACTAGATAGCATCCTGCGGAAAATGAAATCACACCTCCTTGTAAAATCTTCGCTCTCTGTGGTTCCCCAACGACCCTTCCTGGCGCTCGGAGAGATGGGACCAGGAACAGGTTTGTTCCCCTTTGCTTTCTGTCTCGCGTACTCTCAGGTTCCTCACTCGCTCACCCTGGCACATACAAATTCACCGCAAGGGTAAAACACCTACCAGACACCTACACGATATAAAAATGTAAACAATAGCATAGTAAGACAAAATGCTTCTGAAACCAAGATAAATTAAAGACGCACAACACCCGGCGGGCAGGAGGGCAGGTGGAACCGTGCTGCTGTGGATGAGGACATCTTCGGAAGAGGTAAAGGGGCTTTGCTTCTAAAGCGTTAACTGTGTTTCTTTAGCCTTTAATTCACACATCACAGGAGCAGATTCATTTCCATCTACTGTACCTGACGCCTCTTTAGCTAGGAGAACAAGGTAAAAAATAGCGATGACCAGAGGCAGCCCAGGGGACGGCGGAGCTGCAGGACACGGCTGTGTCCGTTTGTCCCAAACAGAGGTTTGGGAGGCCAATACAAAATGAAAATGACTTCCACCACCACCATACTTCTCAGCTCATCCTTTCAAGGCAGTATTTAAACCCCAGCTGAAAGGCAGCCGATGGGCACGTTACCATTTACTCACAATAACTTCCATAAGCACTTCAGCTCCAAACACGGCCCTTCAGTTGAACATTGAAAGAAATAAACCAAAAAACACTTTGTTCCTTCAGACACAGAAGTTTATTCTCATCCCCACCACCCCCCTCCAAAAAGTTAGAGGTTGTCCAAAAAAAAAAAAAAAAAAAAATCAAGTAATTTTTGTCTGCTTCTGTCATTACTGACTCTCAGAAGCAGGGAGTTTTTATTTTACCTTTTCACTCCAATAATCCTACCAGATGACATACAGACACACACCAACTCCTCTTGCTTTGTAGGGAATGTATAAAGCCGTGACTGTCAGAGGCCACGCGCGGGGACTCTGGAAATTAAGGATTTGCATAAGATGCAGTCTCGCTCACCGCTCCTCCCAGGGCTGGCATCTCCACTTCAGCGTTTGTCCACCCCCTTCCAGCTACTTTGTTCTTCACTTCAACATAAATCCCTTAACAGGTTCATGGTAGACATGATAGAGGCTTTGACCAACACAAGCACTGACATATTTATATTAAAAAATAGTGCAAAATTTCAACATTTATATAAATAACTCTAAACCCCTGCTTTTGATTTTTTTTTGTTTTTTGTTTTTTTACAATGTAATACACGCTTTTTGAGTTGGCACTCAAAAAAATTGCCATTTTTCTTCTAGTTCAGAAAACAACTTTTTTTTTTTTTGAATAGGCCTCTTCTAATACAAAAATACTCCTGCTCCTTACACATACACTTTCTCTTATTTTTAATATATATTTATATATTTATATTGCAGATCTTTAAACAAAATGTTTTTGTGCAAATATTTTGTCTTTAAAGATAAGTGAAATAATCAAACAAAAAAAAAGCATTCACACACAGCTCAACTAGAAACAAAAAAAAAAGACTACAGTTGATTTTTTTTTTTCCTTTTTAAAGGTCTAGACACAGCTCAATAAAGAAATGTTTTTGCAAGCTTGGTAGGCTTGTGCATTCAGACCAGACATAACAAGTAAATATTTATACATGGAGAGATGGGGAAGGGCTTTTTTTTTTTCTTTGCTCATCTTCCTCAACTCTCTCTCTCTCCTTTTTCTTTTAACGAGAAGTGCAGAGTGTTTCATTTACTTTCTTGCTTTTTTCTTTTTTTTTTTCCTTTTTTTTCCTTTTTTTTTTCTCTTTTTTTAAAAGGGGTGCCCTTTTTGTTTCTCTTTCTCTTTGTTCCACGCGGTTGTGCTCTCAAGGCCATTGATTTGTGAGTGATGGAGTCTGCTGCCCTCCAGGATGGAGGGCATCCCGTTGCTGTTCTGCTGGTGCTGGTAAAACGTGGACCCGGGGTAGTGCCCTATCACCTCGCTGTAGGTGGGCGGCGGTCCCTCCATCCTACCATTGCTCCCATAGCAGGTCGCGCTGATGCCAGAGTTACTGCTGGGGGGGCACGGCCCCCCGTACACGGAGTTATCTATCAAGTCACTGTCGAAGATGGTTCTGTTGGGGGGGGCCCGGACCGACTCTCTGTTGAGCTCCATCTGCTGCTCGGGGTCTCGCAGCTGCAGCGTGCAGGGTCCCTGGTATGGGGGGGGCTCCTCGCCGTCTGACAGCGAGATGGTGGGCGGCAGGTCGATCTCGTGCTGCATGTAGGGGTAGGTTGGCTGGAATCTGTTGAAGCGGTCCCTCTGCAGGAAGGATGGCACTGCCAGGCGGTCGCTGGGTCTCGGCGTGTAGATTTGCTGCTGAAGGAGAGAAAAGGAGAGAAAGAGGGAGAGGAGCGTGAGGCGCTGCAGCCCAGGACAGAGGGACAGGCAGTGGCACCCGCACCCGCGTCCCCTCACCTCTGTTATTCCATTCCCCGACACGGTACTTTCCGAAGGCCACAGGCTTCCCTCCTGCATTGGAAAGGAGAAGAGAGTGCAGAGTGAGTGACTGCCAGCAGTGGTTAAGCTCCTTCTGCCAACAGCTCATGCCAGGTCCCACCCCACCCCACCCCAGGTCAGCGCATCCCTGCCCTGACCCTCTCCTGAACACTCAACTGCTCCAGGTACCAGCTACCACCATCCCTGCTGGGTATCACATGGGTATATGCTCAGGGTGTTAGTGTATCAAAATTTCCCTCTGTTTTCACCTCCATTTATATTTCACAGATCACTTGCAGAACGAATGATGAGGACACCGGCAAACAACATCCTCCCACTCACAGATTTACCCCCTCCACCCACACCCACCCAGGATGTTTCTGTCCCTGGTTCAAACACGCCAGAGGAGTATTTTTCAATTTGTGATCCATGAGCCACAGGTGATTCACAAGACATCAGAAAATGCTCCATGAAATAAAAAATAGAAAAAAAAACAAAAAAAAAACCCAACAAAAACACCAAAACAACAAAAAAACCTCACACCCACATTCTGATGCACACAGCGAAGGAAATACTGGGAAAATAGAGATAAGGAGTGAATAACCAAATGTTAAACCCAATTTTGATTTGGCTAAAAGAAAAGTTAAAAAATAAATAAATCTGCACCAACAGGATGGTTCTAGAGTTTTTCTCCCCCAAAAGGGTAAGTGGTCCTTGGCTTAAACAGACCGAGGAGCTGTGATCTAGAGGTTTCCTCACACTGCAAACATCACCGTGATCCTGCAGTCCAAACTCGGGCACCACCAACCCCAGGCGTGATAAAGCCACAAGCCAATTTCTCCCAAACCATGGGATTAGTTTACAATTCATGATCAAAACAAACAAACAAAGGCTCTTCCCGTTTGCTGGTGATTCTCTGAGCATACCAAGCTCACCCTAGACACTTTTGCCTTAAGAACTAAAATATTTAAATATTGCTAATATTCACGTATGGCAACAGCCCTGGGGCAGGCAGGAGCACAAGCCAGGAGGTTCATAATTACAACCTGCAGGAGCTGGCACTGCTCAGTTCCTTGCAGGTGAGTCTCTGTTCTGGCACAGGTATTTACCGACACAGGGAAGAAAATGCCAAGGGTGTTTCTTTTTCACCTTTAAGGTGTCCCCCACCCAGAGGCTGTTCTCAGACCCAGCCTACGCAGCAGGGCTCTCTCGATGAGCAAACCACAAGCTTTCCCGTGAAAATATCTTTTCCTTTAATAACCCTGGTGGCAGCCTGGGCAGTCCAGTGCAAGCCTGTGAAGAGCTGCAGCAATACTGCAGCTCTGCAGACACCTTCACTGATAAAGTCGGAAGCAATTCCTCCTGTCTGTGGCTCCCTGGACCTTGCCCAGCTGTGAAGTACACCTGGCCCAATACCAGGCTGCAGCACGCAAGGCAAACCTTGCTGCATCCCTTTGTGGCTGCCCCAGCAAGCAGCTGAGCAGCATCCCTGCTCCCCCCAGCAGACAGATCAGGGGTGCCCCCATGGGCAGGGCCAGCCCCAAGCCCCACAACAGGAGACTCAGTGCCTGGGCACCCCACACACATCTGACCTCCCAAAATGCAGCACCAGCACAATTAAAATCACCAAAGATGCTGCCAGTCATCTCCCCACCCCTCCTGCATTTTGCTTGTTTATTTTCCCCAACTTTCCAATATATCTTCCCTTTGCAAGTGATATCAGATATGGAGAGAATCCCATCAGGTTCCTGTTTTTGAAGCTCTGCACCAACCTCAAGGCAGTCCTACCACCAGCGTAAGGAAAACTGTGATTTATATGGAAACGAGAGGGCCCAGATTGTTCCCACTCCTCGGTGTTTCTTAGGGAGCACCTCCTGGGAGCAGAGGTGAAGTGCTGGGTTACCAGCACCCTCCCAGCTCCAGCTAAGGCAGGTGCTGGCTGAGCTGTGTGCAGCACAGCCCTTCCCGAGCAGTGCAATGCCATGTTTTAAACAGACCTTGAGACTCCAACACGCAACTGTTTACACAGGCATCAACTGTTTAGTCTGGTCCATTTTACACGGATTTCTTGCCCGCAGGGACAGTCTACAGTCAAATTCCCCCAGCTGGCAAAAGAGCCAAGAGGAACTGCATCTGCCACAGATCGAGTCCTCGCTCCTCACGCCCTGCTCAGCCACAGCAGTGACACCAAAGGGCACAGGGAGGGTTCCCAGTGCTGCCACACGTGCTGCCAGCCCTTCACCTCACCCTGGAGGAGGCCGCAGCAGCGGGAAGCGCTCCAAAAATTGTGTTTACTTTGCCATGTCCCTGTGGCAGACTTCCTGAGCAGTGAGTACCCCG
Organism: Aegotheles bennettii; assembly: GCA_013398125.1. Classification (NCBI taxonomy): domain Eukaryota; kingdom Metazoa; phylum Chordata; class Aves; order Caprimulgiformes; family Aegothelidae; genus Aegotheles; species Aegotheles bennettii. The sequence goes on along the minus strand of VZRW01009362.1, from coordinate 891,597 downwards.
CTGCCTTCTGCTCGATGTTTTATATTTAACTTGGCGGTGGGCAGTGCCGTGGCAATGTCCCATCTGCTTCCCCCTTTCCCAGCAGTGATGTCAGCCGGCTGCAGCCCGGTGCTTCCCGGTGTGCGGAGCATCGCCGCGCTCGGCTGGGGCTTCCCACTGCAGCCAGCGATGGGGAGAGCACGGACACAGCCCCACCTGAGCTGCTCCACCCCAAAATCTCCCCCAAGGACCCCCTCACCCAAAGCCTGCACCCCGCATCCCACCCAGGGGTTTAGAGGAAAAGCTCTGGCTCACAGATTAACTCTTCTGTTTGTACAGATGCTCCAGGAGACACATGGATGAAGGACTATTAAACCAGTAGAAACACCATTAAAACAGGATCCACAGAGAGATAAGGGAGCAGAGAGGAGACCCATTTTCTGTAGGAGCTGATATTAACCACTGCTCTGGGACTCCAGGGCTCAACCTGCAGCTGACACACCACGAGCACACTCACCGCTCGCTGCCACTGACCCTCTGCCACTCACACCACTGTGGAGTCCATCTGGGTAATGGCTCATCTCTCCTAAAAACTCAACAGGGGGATTAAAACTGCCAGAAAGCAGCAGTTGGAGGAGAGCAAAATCTCAGAGGCAGAAAACACACGTACTTTTATAGCCTTCCTGTTTTGGCCATGGGATGGCTGCACAGCCCCACAGAGCCAAGCAGAACAGCACTGCCCTGTGAGGGAGCATCACCACTGTAAATCACTGTCCTCAGGGCTCTCCTCGCTCACCTCTGACTGTCAGAATATTTGAATTCACCTTCACAATGGCCGAGTCTAGAAAGCTATGGTTTTCTGAAATGAAAGCTGAGGTTCTGATGTCTGATGAGCAGTGTGGCTTTAAGCACCTCCACAAGTATTCCAGGACTCACTGCAGAACCTAAAATTACTTTTTAATTTCTTTTTAGAGATCAATCTTTGACTTTTACAGAACTGCTTGTTTTAGTAATGTCAGAATTTTCTCTGTAAAGCTGCATGGTGCATATTAAGTCTCTGAGCCTCCACAGGAGGACTTGTATTTTCCATTTCAGAGTACAAAGGTATGCTTGGAAACTGCATTTAAGCCACTTTTTCTTGGTGGAGTGGGACATCACTGCTCCAAAGGTGCAGGGACAGCACCATTCTCAGGGCAAAAGAGTTTTTAGTAGCATTTCTTAAACATTCTTAGTTCTGGAAAAATAAAGGTACTTGTAAGGAGACAGAGCTTAAATACAGCAAGAAGGGTGATGGAGAAACACACAACATTAATACAAGAATTCCTTGCTATAGCAAGAAGCACATTAAAAAAAACCTTTAGGGAAATTAATTTTTCCTTCAGTTGTAGTTTTTGATCTACAGTAACAAAAAAGGACAACTCTGGCAGACCTAGCAGCATCTTGCCATGGGATGAACTACTTTAATATTTCAGAGGCTGGAAAGTGTGCAGGCAGCTCTGCTGCCCGTGTGCGGTCACGACAGCAAAATGAAGTTTGGGATTTAAAAAGCCCAACACCAGTTCAGTGCAAGTTTAATGGATTACATAAACTGGTACCCAGTCCAGCACAGTGTCTCCCAGCCCTGAATGCTCATTTAGACTGGAGCTGTTTCCTACAAAGAGACATGCTGTGCTGGCTCTGAAAGGAGCTACACCCTTAGTATCTTTATTATGATTGATCCCAGGGTAACGAGCTCCCTGCTTAGCACTTGAGGGGCTTCTCTGTCCTGTCAGGAGGGTGCTAGGGCCACCAGAGAAAGGGGCAGGGAGAAGAGTTATAAAGAAGGGAAACCCCCCCAAATTTGCATTTCACTCCTTAGCTCTGAGATAGGTTTTGAAGACTCCACATCCTCACTGAGGTCTAGCAGATGTGCTTTGCTGACAAGACATTTTATCGCTGATGTGTCTGGAGACTGAATAGATAACAGTTGTTTGGGTGTGGGGACTGGGTCAAAAATATGGCTGGAAATTTCAGCCTGGTGAAATTTTAAAAAAGAAAAAAATTACAAAAAGAAAAAAGGAAAAAAGATGTTATTTTTGAAGCAGTCAACAATTTTTATTCAACCTGAAATTTTTATTCAATCATGATTTTCTCTTCTTTCCATGTTACCCTTCTTTCCTTTTTTTAAAGAAAATAAAAACGAGGTCACCTGAGAAAACAAATTTGTATATTAAAATACAAAAGGGCTTGATCTGATACTTGCTTTGAAAACGTAAAATGAAGCATTTTGGTGTTGTTCCATTAAAACATTCTGAACATGATAAAACAGAGATTATTTTCCTGTTTTCAGATTTTTCATTCTCCTATTTTTAAAAACTCACAAGCTCAGGTGCTCACGTTTTGGAGGTAGATGCATAGGCTGGTAAGTGACCTTAGGATTTCTGTAACTCCGGGAGGAGCTGGGATATTTGTGGGGAGTTTTGCTGTAATGCCCAGCACAGGCAGGTGCTCAAGCTCTCGCCTCCCTCGTGCCTGCTGGTTCCATGCAGGATCAGGCACTCCCAGCACTCTGATCGTGTTGCACGGCACCGATACATGAACACGAGCTGAGCTCCATGCCCTGACCTCCAGAGACACTCACAGCCCACAAAATGAAGAGTGCTTTAATTGAGCTTGGGGTTTGCACAGCTCGCCTTCCCAAGGGGTGTCTTCCTCACTTTGGCACAGAGCCTGCTAAGGGATCCTCATCTGCTGTGTGCAATGTGTGACAAAATGAGAGCAGCCACAGAGCAGGGGACAGCCCATGCCCTGGGTGTCTGCTGGCTGGACAGCCTTCAACAGTGCTCTACTAGAGGCTTATTAAATAAAGATGTTAGATATTTCTCTCTCTTAAAACAGATAAAAAGAAAAAAAATGTAGAAGAAAAAAAAAGGAAAAAGAAAGCAATCTCAGTGTTTGATCTTTTTCCTGCAGCTCCACACAGACCACCTCAAGGCAGCACCGGTGTGCTCAGCCTGCCCTGGAAGCCTGCAAAGGAGAGCGTGCGAAGCAGTGACCTTGAGGAAGCCCTATCGTTTAAAGAGCTTTCAGATCCTTCAGGGTGAACACTAAAAAAAAGTGTATCAGCACAAGATATCTCTGCACTGAAGACAGAGCCATGTAGGCAGCGGTGAATAGTACATGCTCACTCTCCAAGAAAATGTGTTGTCTTTATATGTTCTGGTAAGGCTCTGAGCTGCAATATCTGAGGAAGCCCTCCAGCTCTGCATAAATCAGCATCTGCCTCCAGGCTGCACAGGCTCCCCCTCAAGCCCCCCACCAGAGGTGCATTATAAACTGGACAAAGTCTTTCAGGATTTTCTATCCTCTTCCAGGGCAGGCAGTATGTTTTTATAGTCATTTGAGACTCTCCAACTGGACCCACCAAAGGACTCGATAGTTTGGGGCTGTTAAAGGCCAGGCATATGCACCCCAACCAGCTGAAGGTACACAGTGGTTTTGGGAACAGGACACATCAAGAACAGCCTCGTGCAGTTACTTTACTGATGTGAAGTTCAAATTGCAAAGCTCAGGGCAAAAACAGAGGCTACATCACAACATACAGCACCCCGAAGAGCCAGAGGCATCCCTAGGAGGCCCCCTCATAACTGAGGAACAGAAGGTGATGCCAAGACCCAACCTGGAGGGTGTCTGTTCATACAGTGCTGAGTGGCACATGGGCAAACACAACCCAGGTGCTTTGGCTCCAACATTTCCCAAATATCGCATCATTTGGCACATGGCACAGGCTGGAAGAGCAGGGTGTGACTTACTGATGAGAGGTTCTCGTCTCTCCGCCTCCCCTGGCTGTGCCGGCTGATGAAGGATCGTGCAGAGAGTTTGTAGTGGTTCAGCAGACACGTGATCACCACCACCATCACCATCATCACCACCACGATTATGATTATCTGTACAAACTCCAACTCCGCTGAAAGAGAGACAGACAGACTTTAAGCCACCAGAAAAAGCAGCATGTAATGAAGTGCAAGAAACATGAATGTGGCCGAGACAGCAGTGACACACTGTGTCACCCCCCCAGAGCCCTCACACGTGTATACGTGGAGCCCAGGTACTTAATAAAAAACTCATTAATTAACATTTCAGTGTCACAGAAGAGTCTCTAGGAGGGATCTTTAAAGACAACCTACAAAGCAGAGTGTTTCCAAGCTACAATGCAGACAGGACTTCCCCAAGCCACCCCGTGGCTGGATGTCCCCACCAACAGGTACAAAACCAGAGGCACCCCAGTGCCAAAGGCACCTCACTCAGAGCTGTGAAGCCACAAGCCACAGAACTGCTCCTAGTGAAATAATTTAAATACAGGATAGATTTCTGCAGTGCTCTTCCCAATGCCACCACTCCTCTCACCAGCGAGGACCAGACTGAAGCCCTCCTCAGCACACCCATGTCCCAGGCACACATCCCCTCTGTCACAGAGGTCAGGCAGTGGCACGAGGAGCCTGCGACGTGGCAGAGCACTGGCAGTCCCCCTCTAGACATGGTATCTGCCACACGGTGCACTCGGGGAGACCTCCTGCCTTTTGGTGAGACGCCAGATGGGCACGATGTGGCTGCCCGCAGGGGCTGTGTCCCGGAGCTGCAGACATCCCTGGGCTCAGGGCTCGGCCAGCTGACAGTGGCAGCTTGAGTGGCTTGAACTGGCATAAAGGAAAACTGCCAAAAAATCCTCCAAACAAACCAGAACAAGGAAACAACAGACTATCCAGTTCACCCCAGAGACACTTGGCAGAAGGCAATAAGAAGCCACTCCTAAAATTTCCTACGGAAATAATTCCTCACACCTCTCTGAGGCTAAGGAAAATCGAGTACCAGAGGCAAACATAGTGCTGGGGTCATTATTTCCATGTATTTGGTACCCAAAGCAAACGCCACCTCCAAAGTATTCAGTTGCTCCCGCTGAGCCCTCTCATGCCTGGAGCACCAGGGGCTCGCAGTGCCCAGTTCCAGGTAGCAGCAACTCCGGTGCTTGCTGTAAAGGAGGAGCCAGCAAAATTCAATAGTTCTGGAGATTTAAACTTTGTCTGCTTCTCAGCAGGGACAACTATAAAATCCTGTTTTGGAAAGCCATGCCCTAAGCTACCACGGATGGTTTTTATCTATATATACAGACACGCACACATATTTATCTGTACACACAAATATATCTGTATACACACTGGAAAAATCAAAGGGCAGCATCACCCCACTCATACCAGCTGGGGTCGTTTCTGCTGAGTCAGGCAAATTTAATTTTGTTTTTTTTAATGGAAAGTTTTCTCCTGGCAGGTGACATTTAAGTGCCAGTAAAAGCAAATAAATGTCAAGAAAACAGCCCAGGTGGTGAGTGCTGCCAGTTACCTCGGAGCTCATTCTGCTAAACAGCAGCTATTTCTGCCATTGCCCAAAATGCTTACCCAGCTCTGCCCACCACCTTCAAAAGCAGAACTATGCCTTGAAAGAAGAAGCCTTACCTGTCACTTAAAGTTAGATCTGTGCGTGACTTGGAGCCCGTGTATTTACAGCACCCCTAAAACACAGCTGCCTCAATACCAGCAGATTGCACATGGGGTGGGAAGAGAGGGATTAAAAACATTGCAAAGGAGCTTTGCCTTAAAAATGCCTTTTAGTTAAAGGCATCTTCTTAAAAGAGGAGCTCTGGGTCTTTCACAGCAACCCTAGGAAGGTGCCCGAGTGCCACTGTGAGGTGAAGGCCCTGGAAAAAACCCACGTTCCCTACAATTTATGATCCAGCTCCAAAGCAGTGGCACAGCTCACCCATGGGAAGAGAGGCGACTGGACCTGAGAGCTGCCACAGGTGCCCTGTGCTGGAGCAACAAGCTGAAACAGGAGCTCATTTCTCCTAAACACAAATCAGATTAATCAGACACAAAACCGCACCAAAACCTAAAGGGTTGGGAAAAGAGGATGATGTAAAACCTTTTAAAAAAGGCACAACATCTCTTCCCATGTCATCCCCCTTTTGTAGGGGGGGTCCCTACATAGCCCAAAGGCACATCCTAGTGCCAGCTGCACCCACAGGCATGGAGATCATGGAGATCATCCCTACTGAACTCCAGCACCCAAGTGGTGGGGTGAAGCCCTGGCACCCCAGCCAGGCACAGGATGGCCCACAAACCCTTCCAGGTCACCCACGATGAGCCAGACCCAGGGGGCCACTGACCCAGAGCCCCTCTGCCTCACCTACACGTGGGCAGCAAAGCCCACCGGCTGGAGAACAGCCACCCAGCTTGGGTGCAGAGCTGCTTTTTGCAGAATTCATTACTGAAAAGAAAAAAGCAAAATAAAACAACAAAAAACCCCAAGGTTTTTAGGAAGATGAGTCAATTTAGCCTCGAAATGCAGCATGTGCTTTGGCCACATTAAGAAAACACAAGAAAAAAAAATAAACCAGGCCAGTGATGGAAAACTTCCTTTTCAGTTAAAAGAGGTTGTATTTCTGAAGAAAAACAAGACCAAGGTAGTTGTAAAGGAAAGTTCCTTTCTAGGACAAGAGGTCCCTTAAATGAACCAAACCTTACTAAACTGGTCACGATACTTGGTGACACAGGTGAAGTTCTGGCCATCGGGAAGTGCTGTCCTAATTCCTCCCTAGGAAGGGATACACACCACACATGTGCCATTTACAAACAACCTGAGCCAAGCTTCCTGCACACATGTACAGGTAGAGAACAAGCAGAGCCTGAAGCAGAAGAAAGGGTGGGAATTCCATCAGGATTTGGGACAACACACCAGCAACTCATCCAGCCCCATCCAGCCCTGAATGCTCTTTATTCTGGCTCTGGGACTTCTGTAATCGGGGTATTACAAAACAGTTGCCAAGAAGTGCAATAGTAAGGCACAGTTTGGTTACCAGAACAAAGGGGATGCTGCTTTCTGGCAGGGATGCTCCTCCTGCCCCATTTCTTCCTCCCATGTTCTCCTGCAGATGGTCATCTGGGACAGGTTGGACCACCATGAGGACCACAGGACAAGGCCAGGAGGTGCAGGCAGGGTTCAGCCATGCATCACACCTTGCTCTTCAAACTCTAAATTGGGGTATTTCAATGTGGAATCCTGTCTAGCATTCCAGCAATCACACTGGCATTATCAATAGAAGAGAAATTTTAATATCTGGCTTTGTGGGAGGAGGGAGAACAATTAATCTGCAAATTAACATTCTGTAAACAGGTTTGGTGAAATGTGTCTGAGCAATAAAACCTGATCGGCTCTCCCTGTTCAGACTTCGGCCTTTTCCTGCCAATAGCCCTGCTCTTCTCCGATCTCCTTTGTTAGCACAGGGAAGCAAAAAGCTCAATCACTGCAGCCAAACACATCTACCCTTGTCCTGCAACACAGACAAGGGCTCAAATGTTTAAGTACCATACAGAGGAGATGTGTATATGCCCGTGTCTGCTTTGGTGGTGCTGCTGAAATTAAAATTCCTTCCCCGTGTTGTATGTATGCACGAGGAGGCCAAACCCACCAGGAACCTCTGCTCTCTACACCAGCAGCAGCTCAGGGAAAAGCAGAGGGCACTTTGCTCTACCCCAAGCCCAGCCTGCAAGGAGCAGCACAACCTCACAGTGCAAGGAGCAAGCACATCAGGTACATTGAGATGAGCTTTAATTCCAAGAACACTCACGTTGCCCAGTCTGGCCTTTGGAAAAAATAAAACAAAAAGCAAAGCAAACCAAAAAAAGTCCCACACACTCAATTTGTGCTTTTCAAGTTTCAAGAGACTCATACCCACTCGAGGCACCAAAGTTTCTGCCAACTCTCCCTCTGTTCTAACTTGTCTTCATGGGCTTCATTTGCAGAAGGGGGAAAAAACCCAACACACTGGAAAGCTGGATATACTCGGTAGGATTTTATCCAAGTAGTCCAGTCAAACTAATGAAGAAAGACCATTAAAAACACAAACTTTGAGTTAATACATTATTATACAAGTGCAATTCAGCTGCTATGCTAATAAAAAGCCTTTGGGGAATGAAAAACAAGCCAAACTGCAAAGCACATAATTTATAATTCTACTGTTATTCTTAAAAACACACACACACACAACAAAACAAGAAAAAATATACTCAACACATTTTGTATTTGGCTTCCTAATCATTGTCACTTTTCAATTAGAGAGACCTCATTCCATTTCTCTCTGTAATTTTCCCCAAGGGAAGTGTTATAAATGCACTAGGCTTTACAAGATGGGCATACTCAGCCTCCAAATGCAAAGTAAGGTCACACTAATTTAATTTTGCATAATTTTTACTCCAGAATACGTTTCAAACTAACAGGTTCAGACATCACATTGAAGTGACACAACCTGCTTTTCTCTATTTTGTGTCTAGACGCGGCAGCTTGGGGAGTTGGTCAGCACGCATGCAACTGTTTTGCAACTAAGCAGTTTTTACCCCCCAGACTCTCACAATTCTGAAGCTGTGTATTCGTGACCAAGTAAAATCACTTGTCACATCCCATTCTTCAAGTTCATTACTCACTTGCCACTTTAAACCACACGTGCCCTTGAATAAGGGTTTCACAGTGGATTAGAGTGTTACATTAATAAGTGATAGGAGACTCCACCGCTTCCCAAAGCCTTCAGACCCCGTAACACGCAGGCTGAGCCCACTTCCCTGCTCGTGGGGGATGTTTTTGGAGGAAGGCTGCATGTGCCCTTGCTGCCTTCACAACGATAAGGCTCTAAAGCATCTGAAATCCATGAAAACAGGAGCTGGCTGGCAGCTGGTGCCAACACAGAGGCACCTCACCGGCTGCTGGGGTGCCCGGTCCTGCTTCTCCCACTGCAGACCAAGCTCCCGGCTCCACAGAAGCGGCTGCAGAAAGGTGCATCCCAGAGCTTCTTCAAGTGCCTATGAACAAAATGCTCAGCACCCACAGGTTTAAAATTTATAAATATTTTTGCGAGGAGGGGAGAGCTGTTTGAGTGAACGGAGTGCTGAGCCTCTGTGCTCACACACAGCTCGCAGCCGCAGGGGAGGTGAGGCTATGATACACTTTAAATGCATTTCCTTACTTTTTACAGCTATACTACAGTTCATAAAATGCTTCCTATAAACTTTTATTAATGCTCTTCCTTCCACATAGAGTGTTTCTGCTGAAGACAAACACTCCAAAGCACTGCAAGTATAAATAGGAGAGAAAAAAATACACCTGCATTTTTCTGCAATGATTACGGGTACTCCAGCTATCATTTACATATGGACAGAAGAGCTTTCAGACAGGGTCTCAGCCAAGATGATCTTGCTTTCAGCCAGGTATAACACTCATCTGCAGGTCAAAACAGTTATCTATAAGCTTCAGTTACAATTTCTATATATATTGGAACTGCGTATCGCGTGAGAAGTGAAATTACTCAGGAGATAATGGCTCAGCTGAACAAATGTAGCTGCATCAGCCACAATTCCTAAGAAAAAAAGTTTTTGAAAAAATATGCCAGTCATCATAAACGCCATGGTGCACCATGCTAAAACCCAAGTCTGTTTTGTTGAGACAAAATTAAAGCAAGCAGAGAATCCCCTGCAGAATACTTTGCTTCTCCTATGTTCACTTTCACTTCCTCTGGGTATTTTTATCATTAAAAACCCCTTAGTTCTGACTTGAAACAGATTGCTGGGACAGTTAAAGCACGATGAGTCTGATCACAAGCTCACACAGATTATCAAAAATATGCTCTTAAGGGTGTGGAGAAAAAAACTCCTGCTGCTGATTTCATCTTCTGGTGGACATCAGCCCAGTGTGAGGCAACCCAACGCCCTGCCTCACACCAGGCAGGATGAGACACCTCCTGAGCAAGCCTCGCTGGTGAAAGCTAATGAGCCATGAGTCCATTTTTATCCAGGATTGATGGGATATGCACCTCAGTTTCTGGATGCTCCCGCGACAGTCCCTCAGCATTAGAGCCCTTTATCACTCATGGGCATTCTTTGGGAAAACACATTTAAAACTGTTCTGAGGTTGTTCTGCTGGTAACAGACAGGCAAAGCCTTCATCAGCCTTTGGGAGTGCTGGGCACAGCCCCACCCTTATGGAGAAATTGCCAACGTTGCCCCAACATCTGCAAGAGGTCACAGAAAAGGCAAAAAAGTCATTTTCAAAAGAAGCTTAACTCCAGTGGTTTCCCCTTAAAGAAACTGATGTGCATTTGAGTAGTAGAAAAATCCAAAAGGAAGTGAGTAAGAGTCAGGGAGACTAAAAAGGGGCTGAGAACAATGCAGGTTTTGCTATTTCAGAAGTTTCAGAGAACTGTGGAAACAGCCTTTTCCCCTGAATCATGGCTGCACCATCACTGCCCACGCAGGCACTCACTCCCAGCAGCAGCTCCTCACTGGGCAGGAGGGGGTTGATCCAGCCAAGGGTTTTAGCCCAGCGCAGTGCAAGGACCGTCCTCTTGAAGACCCTCCACAAACACCTGCAACCCAAAATAACAGAGTCCTTGTCTATGCTGGGACATTACTCTGCAACCAGCTGTAAGGAAATTTCCAGACTGGCCATTTTCCACTGTACATGGGGATTATTTTTAATTAAATGTCACTTATGTTCCCAGAGAAACATCCTGTAAGTGTCTACTGCAAGAACCAAAGAAGCTCTACTGCAAGGAACCAAGCATGCTGTGCCTTCACCTCTGGTCTTTGCTTTCTTCAACACACAACAACTTCTACACCAAGACTGAAGGGATAGGTTTGTACAGAGATCCCTCCTGCTGCCTAACAAGCCTCAATAAAATGGGCAGAAATGGATTAAGACTTTTCTGACCTTCCCGTTAAAGTACAAAGGGACATAATCAACTCTTGTACAAACCTGGGCAGCATCTCTCCAGCCTCCAGAAGACACAGGCTAAAGATGACTTCTAAAGGCAGGTAGATTGGGCTCACTGGCCCCGTCCTGTCCCTGCAGCACCTCTGACCACCCAGCAGAGCTCGCAGGTGCTCACACAGGGTCTTGGAGCACGGCTTTACCCACAGCAGTGGGCACACCACAGCCTCCCTCCCCACTCAGGGGGCAGAGCCATAGCCTACAGATGGAGTCAATGCACAGACAGGGGGTGGCTGTGGGGAATGATGTAATTAAGGTCCCTTGGAAACCAAAGAGGGCAAGCAGCTGGAGCAAAGCTTGGCATGGGAGGTGAACCACGGTGAGGCAGAAGAGTGCTCACCCTGTCCCCAGGCACTGAGATCAGCTGCCAAGTGGTGAGCCCAGGCTCACAGCACATCCACCACAGAGGGACAAAGTCTCTCCCAGGTCACTCAGCCCAGAGCTGACTCAGTCTTGCCAAGGAACCTTGTCCCTCCTGGAACTGCAGGAGAAGCACGGCCCTCGGCGCAGGCATGGAGCCAAAGTGCTCACCAGCAAGAGGAAGCAATTACTGGGCATAAACCTATTGGCACGAACAGGGAACCCACAGCACAGGGCACCTGAGCCTCCTGCCAGCAAGAGCCCTTTGGCAAACACGTGGGGTGGCAGCAGGATTCCTGTCGGCAGCGTGCAAAGACCTAAGTGACGCTTAGAGAAGCTGAAAATAACATCTTGCTTTGTGCCACCATAGCCCGTGCTCCAACTATGAAGCAGCACTTTCCACTCCTCGTCACACGCTGCCACTCCATGGAGCACCTGTGGTTATTTAGGGAGCCTGGTTCACATGGGTGACTTGGCACCATGACTCAACACATTCCAGCCAAGAGCCCGCAGCAACATGGAGTGGGGCAACTCAGTAGGGTCTGTCCTGGTGAGCAGCACCAGCTTCCAACACAGCCCCTGGGGACTGGGGACAGTCGGGCCATGTCTGCTCCTGAAGCTTATGAAACCCGTAAATGAGTTGGTGCCTACCGTAAGCTAAATATGGTGGCACTGTAATGTCACACTGCATGTCCTGGCTTCTTCTGTAATCCTGGGGATTTAGGGTAAGTTCAACTGATGGCAACACCCTGTCCTCCATGCACGCTCCCCTCACACCCCAGAAAGGAAGGTCTCTACACACAGAGTCTTTCCAGACACGGCAAATTAACCAGATGAATCCATGAGAAGTGTTCACAAATCTGCAGTGAGCACTTTCATCCCTGGTTTTCCATTAACACCTCCGGTATCCACAGAGCTGCCCTGGCTGCATGACTCAGAGCAAGACACAGCAGAGATGCACACAGCCCTGACTGCAGTTGCCTCTCCTCCCAATTTTCTCATCTTTTCATCCACCCCCACCCTTGGGGCATCTTCTGTTTGAACAGGTTCTTTGTAGCCCTTGATGGCAGTGCTCTAGTTACATAAAAAAGCACCTAAAAGACATAAATAAGGTACAGCTACTTTTCAACTGAGCATGAGCAGATGAGGCTGTTCAAGAGCAATCAGGAAGGTGGTGGGGAGAAATGGAAGTCCAAATCAGACTGGTACTGGCAATTTGAAGCTTGGAGCTGAAGAGCCTCCACACATCCTTCCTCCCTATCCATGATTCCCCAAATTCCACACTCACAAGTTCTGTGGGATGCCAAGAAGGAATGCTTAAGGATTTCAGCCAAGAATGGGTTCAGGCCAGTAACCTTAAGGGCTTCTCAAACAAGCTTGTGCAGCTCCTCAAAAAGCAAAAAGAAAAGTAGTCTTAGAATAGGGGTGGACCACAGCCCCCCTCTTCCAGCATCAGTAAGTGTCTGTCAGCACCCAAAAGCTGGGCAGCTTTATCAGCACCCTATAGCAAGCACCCCTCTTGGCTGCTGGTCCAGAGGCCTCTGCCTGCTCCCCTCCCCACGCAGGGACTTTGACAGGCAGGAGGAGGATATGACCCAGCATTTTCTCCAACAGACCTGGGCTCCCATCTTCGCACGAAACTTATTGCCAGTGGGTAGGCTGCCCTAAACTAGAAGTGATGGGTCTGACTTGCAGCCATTCTCAGCACACACATCTCCAGCCAAAGGCAGGGGCTTGGGCACCAGTAGGCTGCAGAGGATGATGATGAGGAGAGACACCCTTATTCATTCTGTCAGCTACTTGACAGCCTGACCCACTCCCCTCCCTGGTCTTTGCTGACATTTCAGAGCACCACAGCTTCAGCAGTGCCCAGAGGCACCATTGAGAACAAGGAGACACACAAGGACAGTCCTTGCCACGAACAGCTGAGAGCCTGACACTACCTTGCATGCCTCAATAATTAGGACACAAAGCAAGTCCTAATCACTTTAGGAAAATGAAAGCTGAGGACACCCTGTCCTGCCTTGCCTTACACATACAGACAAGACTTCTTCTGCAAGTGGAGAACCAGCAAGGCTGTGAGTTGAGCAGGCCTGGACCAAAGAGGAGTCCACAGAGCTGGCCTGAGGTCTGCCTGGTCCCCGTGCACACCTACCTGGGCTGGGTTTAAAGCCCTGCTTACCCCAAGAGCTTGTATTTGTGCCTGCTGGCTGCAAGCACACTTCCAGAGAGCAGGAGAGAGACGTTACACCGCAGTTTGGATACACTTTGGCGTAGCATGTGGCTCCCTGGAAGGACCTGAGGATTAAACTCATCAGGATCAAGGCCAGCAAAGTGTGGCTGTTATGCCAGATGCTCATCAAAGCCTCTGTAAAAGGATGTGGGTTAAGCAAAGTAGCCAAAGAGTGGACCTCATTTTTTCTACTCAAGGCTAAAGAATGTGAAGTTGAGAAGAGCCATCAGAATCCAGTCACCCTTCTGAGCTACAAGTTTAGTAGGGAATAAACTCCCAACTCCTCAGCGAGCAGCTGCGGGGGCTCTGCAGCATCTCAGAGGAGAGGCAGCAGGACCAGCATTGGGACCATGTCTCACCACAGCCCCTCGCCCTCCCCTGTTCATACATGGAGGAAAGTACCCTGGCATGGCAGCAACAGAGCCTGACACAAGCAGCTCTGCCCCAGTGCATCCTTCCCAGCCGGGCCTGGAAAGGGGACATGCCCATTATGCTAAACATCACATTTGAGCTGCTCTAATTTAAGCAAGAACCAAAACAGCTCGAGGCAACAGCTGGAATCCAAAGGCTGCCAGAGAGGGTGCAGCACCAAACACGGCTCCTGGTTTACAGAGGCCATTTCACTCACCACATGCCAACTCCACTCCTTACAGAGACCAACGCTCTCCCTCTCAGAGACTGTGGATGAGGAAGAGGAGATTAAAGAACAAAGAACTTCAGATAGCATATTGCTCACCCTCTGCCACTCATCTGTTAGGTCATCTTAGAAGCAATCAGACCAGGCAAAGTCATTACTGCAGTATTTGTGTATTAGCATTTATCTGCTACATTTATCTTCTAAATAATACCTCCATAAAACCACATACGAAGGGCCCATCAGATTGTCAACAATTGTGTTTGTTTACAAGGCAGCACGGGAAGTACTGGAGATGAATAGGGAATATGATCTTGATACTGATATTGCCACTGCTGGCACAAATCAGCAGCATCTCGAAGCTGGAGCTGCAATAGCAACACCAAGGCATCAGAGAGCAGGATCAGGCCCATGACAACAGGCAGGATAGCTGGGAAGAGCCTGTTGGATTTGGTCCTGCTTCATGCATCATCAGTAGAGTTAACAGCTAAATTGCATTTCCAGGTTCACTGTGGCCAGTCCTGATGTAGAAGCAGAAATAATGCTGTGTGAGCTAGGAAAGGCAGGCTGAGAACAGAGCAGGAGGGCAGAGAGCAAGTGGGTCTCAGAAAAGGAGACACTTTGAAAAAAAACATTGCTGGAGAACAGGTGATGGGCCCCAGAAGTCATGTTCATAGTGTCAATCCTTGGGCCATAACCACGTGCTTCATACTGTTTGTTTTCTTCATTTCTCACCCCAGGTAATGAAGCCTCACATCCTCCGAGTCACTGGCAAACAGCAGCCTCATCCTGCACCCCCACCCCTATTTTTGTTTGTTTTAAAGGAAATGGCCCCGTTTCATGCTTACAGCCACAGAGGTATCAGATTGGCTGGGACTCGGAAAATCTTTTAGTCCCAGTCACACCACTGTGCTTGCTTTTTAAAGGTGACCTCCCCGAGCTAGCACGGCTATGGTGGCAGCTGTAGGGAGCAGGAGCTGCATTCAAGAGCCAGAAAGGCAGGATCAGCACGGCAGCACTCAGCTTTCACATGGAAATGGCAAACCTGAGAGCTGGGGTCAGCAGCTCTTTCAGCTGGGACACCTCCTGGCTCTGAGCAGGGACCTGTCGACTGGAGACTTGTTTAGAGAAACTCCTGAAGACATTAACCAGCTCCCTCAGTGCAACGAGAACTAACAAGGTTCTTTGGGACACCCAGACTCTGAAATCTTGCATATGCCAGCCACTTCCCTCCCTTTTTGTGCTTATTTCTCTCACCCTCCCCTTTCCAATGTATTTTATGCACAGTAAGCCTGATCCCACCCTACTAAGACAACTAGAAGGAGTACATTGCTTTTGAAGTTACTCCCAAGTGTAAGGACAGCTAGATTGGATTAAAAGAATAAAATCATTTTGATTTTGCACTTAAAAGATAAGCAAATTTGCTTGCTCATTAGAAAACGCTGAGGAAGGCTCATGGCCCCCACCAAGCTGAGAAAAACCAGAGCACCTCCTGCTCCTGAGAGAGGGCACGATGGTACCAGGCCTGGTCCATGCCTGGGGCAGGGGTGAGGGCAGTGTGTCACCCACCCCCTTGAACACAAGCATCCAGAGACACAGGGAAAAGAATTTACAGTTTTCAATCATAAATAGCATGAACCAGAAAAAAAAAATCTACCAAGGAACAAGGTAAAAAGCACAGTACACCCTATCCACATCAAACCCTGCCAGCTGACCCTGAACGACCAAAGAGGTTTTGTTCGTCAGGGATCTCTCTACAGCTGGTAAAAATAAACACATGAATAAATAAGTATTTTCGTATACCCTGGAAACACTCCTGATCAATATGTGGCTTGCTACCATAGAGGTTTTTTTCCCTTCCACCCAGCAGAAACTCATGACAAAGGAAAGCACATCTCATTTATGAACTTAGCTATAAATACTTTTGCTAACTGCCATTTAGGAATTTCATTTCCTGCTTGAGCAAGTCCTGTTGAAAGAGGCAATTACCAAATTTGTTTCTAGTTATAGAAATAGATGTTTGTTGCTGCCCACATCTGTTTCGACAGACAAATTGCCAGTCGCGGACGCTCCGAGGAGAGCAAGTGCTCCATCCAGGGAGGGCTTTGTCACCTCTCCAGAAAGCTAACAGCAATTACAGGGATTTGGTTTCCAATTCCAACTTCATTTGTGCCCCATCTCCCGCTGTAATGGAGCTGCCTCGCACTGACAGGGCACCTGCAGCTCCACCATCAGCCTCCTGCACCTCATCACCCAGTGAGTGCCACCAACCACACCACAGCCTGCTCCCTCCTCCCAGTGCTGCAGGGACACTATGGAATATGCGTTTCATTAGTCACCAGGCCAGCAAAACAAGGCTGCTTCAGTTGTGCAGGTCACAAGGGTCCAGTGCACTGCATTTGCTGTATGCGCAGAGGAAGGCAGCAGCCAAGCATTCTCCTGGCCTGCCAGGCGGTGAGATGGCACAGGACCCCCTGCCCCATGTGGGACCCCCCGCTGCCAAACAGCCAGCAGTGACAATGCACGGGTGTGGACATGGAGGCTTATGGCTGTCACCAGCACCCACCACAGCCTCTGCCAGCCCAATGCTGGATATACCGGGTTTTCCTGGGTCTCCCTCCCCAGACCCCTCCCTTCCCACTTTCTTCCACCCTGGCTGTCCTCCAGTAAGTTTCCATTTCCACTTCCACTTATTCCTGGGAAAACCGTTCATCAGCTGATCCCCAACAGGCTCTGGTCCTGTGGGACCCTGAGAGGGACACTGGGCAAGCAGCAGCACCTGTGCCTCCCTGCCACGAGCAAGACCTCCACCAACTCACACCCGGCTCCGGGATGCAGCCGAGGTGTGGAGAAGCCAGGAAACCCCACGAACTGTGGCCAGGGAACTTCTGCTCCTCCAGCATTTTTCCTACGTGAGTCAGCACAGCTCCCCCCACGCCGCCTGGCTGATCAGCTGGGCACAGCCCCGGGGAGCCCACCCGGGCACAGCCCCGGGGAGCCCATCCACACTCGGGAGAGGCACTGGGGACCCCGCCGTGTCCCCGGCCCGAGGTCACGGCACTGCAGCTCCCTGGGGGCTCCGGGACACGTGCCCCCAGGCAGGGGCTGCCCTGACACACAGCTTGCAGACGGGTGTCGAAACACAGATTGAGCAAGTTGGCCAAAGCCACCCAGGTCATGACAGGGCTGTGACTGCCACCGGATTTCCTCAGCCCTGTCCAGGGCTGCTCAGGACACCTCTCCCTTCTCCACCTCCCCTCCAGTGCTGTTACCATCTATACCCTTTTGCAGCTTTGCTTACAAAAGGAGTGACCTCTCACGAGGTAAGTCACTCCCGTGGAACAAGGACAATCTTAAATTAGACATAATTATGCACCGCAGAAAAAAATATGCAAAATGCATGCAAATGCCCAGACACACACACTGTGCTTGGTCACTGCAATACTCAAGCTCAGCTCTTGAACTGGTCTGAACACCACCAGATGGGAGCGAATTCATGTGCATACTCTCACACAGAGATGCGAAAAACATTTCATATTTATATATACACACACCAGAGTGAATGGGGGAGGTGAGTAAAAACGCCCCAAATCTGACAAAATTAAAGGTAATAAATTTACTTCCACCTCAGCTGTAGCAACAGCCTGAGAAAGGTTTTAACTCCTACGGCAGATATGCTGGAAGGTGAAGTTTCGTGGCAGTGTTCTGCATGTGTGAGTTTTTAAGCACGCACAAGGAGGGAAGCTGCTCTCCCATGTCAAACCCAGCAGCGTCTGCTCGGCAGAGATGGTTTCCAAGCTGAGAATGGGGCTGGGTTCAAGCCATGCCCTCCCATTGCCTAGCTGCGGCGGGACAAGCCGAGCCCATGAACCAGAGTCTCCATCCCCTGGCACATCTGCATCCCTCCTGCGTCCCATTGTCCTCAGCACCCCCATCCCATCCCCACACAGCCCCAGACAGCAGATTGATGACACGGGACGGCGGCGGAGAGCCGACCCGCGAGGTCAGCCCCGACAATAGGGTTTGGGGGCGGTCGGAGGGAAGAGGCCGCGGGGGTGAGGAGCCCCCCGGCTCATCCAGCCCCTCCGCAGAGGTGATTTCCAGCCTGGCTTTTGAAGCCACGTCCATGGGCCACCCGCCACCTGCCCACAGGGCTGAGGATGCTCGGCAGCGGGTGGGCACCCGGGGAGGAGAGCGGCAGCTGCCCTCACACCAGGGTGAGGATGACTTCGGGAGGACGGGGAAGGGGAGAAGAGCACAGAGAGGAGGATTATCCACGGACACAGCTTGTCCCCTTTTCACTGCATTTAACAATAAAGCAGTAGCTATAGCAACGGGGTTAATTAATGCATCCGATTTGCATAACTAAAACTCTGAACCCATTCAAATCTTGCTGCTTGCTGATATTTTCATTCTTAAACCTGGCCTGCAAGGCTGTGCTCTTATGGCAAGGGTAACCCAAACAAACACAGCCACACATAGGCACTGCTGGACTTGAAGAGGGACACAGGTACACCCAGGGCATCACAGGGAACTGAACAGTGCACACAGCCATCCCTCCAGTGTGACCTGCCACTGAGGCTCCAAGAGCCCTTTGCTGTACATACCTATATTCCCCCAGAAAGAGTTACCATTTGCAAATAAGCACGTGGAAAAGAACAGAAAATCAGGGACTGAAGCATCCTTCAAAAAAATAAACTGGGGAGAAAAGTGATTTTCAGAGATGGAGGGAATAAAACACATTCCAAGACAGAGGGGTTAAGGAGACAGGCAATGTAAAGGTTTCAGACTATCGTATAACCAGAGGGGGAAATGTCTTCTCACCACAAACATGCATCTGCATGATGTCTAGACAGTCATAAAAAGGGCAATTAAAGTACTGCAGGCTGCAGTAAGCTAATGTCTCCTCTCCCAGTCTAAACAGTTGAAACATACTGTACTAACTCAGAAAAAAAAATACAGGATATAAAGAGAAAGACAAGTTTGTAAGGAAAAATGTTTTGAAATTCAGTTTTAAATAAGCCAGTAAATTAATTCAACCTTGTCAAATCTTTGCCTTATAACATATCAAATATTCCGCCTGCGTCCTGTCTAGACTGCGATAACAAAGGGCATTTAAAGCCCTGCAAGATGCGCTGACAGAGTAGCCATTTAAAGATGCAGTATTGCTTTCTCCATCTAAAACGATTTGTCAGATGGAGTTAAAATGAAAATGATAAGTAATCACTCTGGTTCACAACCATTTCAAAAGGAAAAAACCACAAAAACCCCACAGCTCACAGATATAAATCCCACTAAAATCATTCCAATGCATCATTCCAGTGGGATTTGTTTGGCTTTTTGATTTTATGGCATTTGCTTATGTTTTTTATTTTGTTAATCTGAGATGTCACGAGCTTTCTGCAGCACACACATTTCTAAAACGGAGTGTATTAAGTTAGAAAAAGCCATCTCTGAGTATTAATTGATTTATTGCTATAAAATGATGAGTGAGGAGAGACACTATTATAACTCTAAGGGTTGACACTGAATATGATTTTTTTAAATTTACTTAAAAGCAAAAGAATAAACTATCTCACATGAGCAAAACCAGCCAGTGTCCATCACCAATACAGTCCAGTCTGGGCAGCCACTGTCCTCAGGAGAGCAAGCGAGAAAGAAAAGTAAAAGCAAACCGTGTGGGTGGTGTGCACAGCATGTTTTTTTACTGAGAAAGGACAGTTTTCTGGAAAAAGCAAAAGCAGATATAATCCTGCCTGACACAAGAAACATTCTCCTCCCTTCCTGAGCTTTATCAGCTGTTGGAGAACTAAAATCTCAAAAATAAATAAAAATAAGGCAGCAAAATATCTCAGCAGGACAGCTAACACCCCTGGGGAGGAAGGGAAAGGGCTGGGGTGTGCCCAGCCCCGGGGCCCACTGCACCATATGGTCACTTCTGGCAGGGGGACATGGTGGGGAGTCACCCCTAGAAGTTCAGAACCAGGTTGACTGCAGTTCCTCTCTGCTCCTCACCCTACAGCCTCCTACCACCTCCTTGTTTGCCCCTCCCTATGTCTCCCCACCCTTGTTTCTTAATTATTATTTTAATAAGACTGCTTCCAACTTCACTGCTCATTCCGCAATAGCCCCAGGGCTACAACTGTTCATTAGACAGAATTTCTGCTTTAATTGCACTGACACAGATGTGTAGGTTATCTGGAAGAAATTACCAAAATGAGCAGTAAAGAATGGGGCTGGATGCTTTTCTTCCCTTATGGAGAGTTTAATTTAACATTATTTCCCCTCACGCTCCATACAAGCAGCATCATTCGGTGCATTGTGTGTTCACAGAGGAATTAACCCCCTATTTTTCCTGCTGCCACTTTGCTCCCCACGCTGCACTAGGATTGCCACAGGGGCAAAAAGCACAGGTTTGCCTCCAGGAGCTGCAGATGTGGTGCTGGAGGGGCCCAATGTCACCCAACCCACGGGGCTCTGCAGCACAGCCCCTCCACAGATGCACGGAGCAGAGCTCTGCAGCATCCCCACTATCCCGGAGAGGAGCAGGTGGCTGACACTGCCCAGCTGGCACATATCCACCAACACCACTGGGGTGGCTCCTGTTCCCCCCCATGTCCCTCAGGCAGCACAAGTTGGTGACATTTATAGAATGGTTCAGGTTAGAAGGGACCTTAAAGATCCTCTAGTTCCAACCCCTCTGCCATGGGTAGGGACACCTCTCGCCAGACCAGGTTGATCCAAGCCCCATCCAACCTGGACTTGGACACTGCTGGG